>JACEEZ010022317.1:990378-1000378 GCA_016584305.1 Chionoecetes opilio | reverse complement strand
ATAATTGTATTTGTTAACACAATACTTTAATGTGCTAATCGCTTCGCACTCATGTTTTTATTCCTTTTAAAGCGGAACTGTTCTCGTCGTATGCGCCAGAAACATTTTACTTTATTCTCCCAGCTTAAAAGTCCACGATTTCCCACTTTCTATGGCAGCATCCAAGAGCAATAAAAATTTGTTACCATAGCAACCACAGCTGAGCGCCGTCTCGTAAATCTCACTGGCCGCGCCTTTCCTATGAGCATCAACCAATAGCAGCGCATCAGCCGGGAGACGAGGATGCCTAGTGCCAGATGGACCAATGGGAGGGTTTGTTTATACCCGTGACGTCACTCCCATGGAAGGTTGAGTGGCTGCTGCCCTATAGACCTTACGCTCCGTTGATCGCGCTAATCAATACCTCTACCTCGCTATTGGAGGACCGCCACAGCACACACCCGGAACACTATTGGCTGATCACGCGCCAAAGTGCATGTCAGCAAAATGAGTGCGGGAATACTATGAATCCCTGTTGTCTGGGGGGTGTTTGGGGCTTGTTTATCTAAACAGAGCGATTATTCTATAGCTTTCGGCGGATATTTAGAAGCTGGCCCCGTCCTGCTGTATGTTAATCGCAATAGCCTAGCCTCTCGCGCTCCCAAATGGGCTCATGTTTGTGTCGTGATCTGACCTTGTACTGTACCACCTCAGAGGGTCGTGAGAAAATGGTCGCTGCATACACTATCACGTCACAACATCAATAATGAAAACATTCACTATTGCCAAACATGAACTCTTAACATTGAAGGTTAGATAGATATAACCTAAAATTGAGAACAGTGAAGGAGTCCTTACCCATGTTCTTGATCACGTACTGGACTCGTGATCACCAACTATTTTTCTCACATCAATAGCTAAAACCTCATAAAAACGGATCTTTTTATTGGTAAAATTGGGACCAGACACATCACACACACTCCATCTTCTTGTTTAAGGGGACAGTAAATGCACCCTTTGTAAGTGTGTATGTGTGTGTGTGTGTGTGTCTGTGTGTGTGTGTGTGTGTGTGTGTGTGTGTGTGTGTGTGTGTGTGTGTGTGTGTGTGTGTTGTGTGTGTGTGTGTGTGTGTGTGTGTTGAAATATATGATAAAAGAAAAAATGTTGGGCAATATGGATAACAGAATTCAACCCAAAAGTGGTCAAAATTCCTGTAAGATTATTTACTTCCGTAATTTCATTAAACTATGTATTTTGACTTTCTATTTTTTTTTCCACTTATCATTAAAATGTTTTGCTACTTTATTTTATGCCAGCCAGGATGTGGAAAAGAATGATTATTATATATATGATCTAATATTTTTTTCCTTATCATAAACGTCCATCATATTTATTGTAATTTGGACCGTCATCATCATCATCATTGTAATTATGATTCCTTCTGCTACTACTACTACTACTACTACTACTACTACTACTACTACTACTACTACTACTACTACTACTACTGCTACTACTACTACTACTACTACTACTACTACTACTACTACTACTACTACTACTACTACTACTACTTCTACTACTACACTACTACTAACTACTACTACCACTAAAACTACTACTTCTACTACTACTACTACTACTTTCTCTCTTTCTCTCTCTTTCTCTCTCACACTACTACTACTACTACTACTACTATTACTACTACTACTACTACTACTACTACTACTACTACTACTACTACTACTACTACTACTACTACCACTACCACTACTACTACTTTCATATACCGAGTATAATTTTATGGGCAGTAAATATTATGTCTGTCAGCTGTTTAGGCCTTAGATGCTCTATGAAAAAGGAAAAATAATTCAAGCTATGAATATACATGCGAGTGACATCAAGGGACGGGATGGATCGGACAGGTGTGTGGCAGGTGTTACAAGTGTTACGAGACAAGCCATATAGATAGTAGTTGTATTAAATAAATGTACATGTTGTCCTTTAAGAGATGAATCATTGTTGAATATATTAATAAACAACTTTGAGATTCTGCCATAAACTTTTTTTCTTTTTTATACATCACGAAGAACTGGCCACGGGCAAAAAAATTAAGAAGTAACCAAAAACCCTCAGTTGCCAGTCCCTATTAAGAAGATGGTAAGAGAATATAAGAGGGAGGATGGGTCAATTTAGTTCGGGAGGTGGTAAATAAGGTACCTCAAAGACATCATCAATACACTTTATAATAGATCTTCACATTATATTCTCTTCTCAGCCGCTGCTTTGTGAATGTATAAAGAATTGCATAGCAACATAAGACATGGATAAGGAATTCGATTGTAAACTTTATATGGTAATGAAATGCAAATAAACAGCCTCAAATATTGAACCCTTGCCCAGGTGTGACGCGACGGAGAAACACACACACACACACACACACACACACACACACACACACACACAGAGGGGAACTCCGTAATGTAAGGGTTAGCACGCTCGGCTCACAACCGTTATTCGGTTGTGTCAACCGTTATTGGTTGTGTTGAGATTTTAGTCCCGGGTTCGATCCCCGGGCGGAGCGAAGACAGACGAGCGGTCTTCTTAAAACACGAGCCCCTTTCCACCCAGCAGTGAATGGGTACCGGGTGTTAGCCGGGGGTTTGTGACCCGCCTCCCGGGGTGATGGCTTCGGCCAACACAAAGAACTAAGAATGAATGATAAAAATTTTGATATGGAGACGGGGCCATACGAGCGTCGCTCTGGCCCTGTAAAATACAACTAGATGAATACAACTAGATGAATACACACAAACACACATACACACACCGACACCACACACACACACACCCTTATGCACCCTCTTTACTCATAACGCCATCTAAACAACCATCCTTCTCTAATTACTTAACACTATCCCTTACCACAACAAAATATAATATCCAAATCCTTCTAATTAACCTAATCACTTCCTCTTCCCTAAGCAAACCCTGTAATCATCATCGCGTGGGTCGAAAGAGCTAATTAATTTGTGTGAGAAGTGTGTTAATGACCGGATTGGCTGGAGGCGGTCACGTGTCTACTCTGTGATCTATTTAAGTGATAGGAGAGTGTCTGGAAACCCCATATTTTTTTTTGTGTGTGTGTATTTAATTGCAGGTATTTTAAACTCTCTCTCTCTCTCTCTCTCTTCTCTCTCTCTCCTCTCTCCTCTCTCTCCTCTCTCTCTCTCTCTCTCTCTCTCTCTCTCTCTCTCTCTCTCTCTCTCTCTCTCTCTCTCTCTCTCTCCTCTCTCTCTCTCTCTCCTCTCGCTCTCTCTCTCTCTCTCTCTCCTCTCTCCTCTCTCTTTTCTCTCTCTCTCTCTCTCTCTCTCTCTCACTCTCTCTCTCTCTCTCTCTCTCTCTCTCTCCTCTCTCTCTCTCTCTCTCTCTCCTCTCTCTTAATTCCTATTCATTACACGTTGATAATTATAATTCCTATCGGTCTTCCTATCTTCAGCGCTAATTATTTCGTATTTCCGTCCCTTATATTGAATTTTTTTTCATATTTTTGCGCCCATGAATATTACTGTTTGTTTGTTACTTCACCGCTGCTTTTTATGGTTTTTTTCTTTCTTTTTTGTATTATGATTCTATGATTAATGATTCCTTCTTTCTTTTTTTTTTCTTTTTTTTCTTCTCTCTCCTCTCTCTCTCTCTCTCTCTCTTCCTCTCTCTCTTCTCATCTTCTCATCTCTCTCTCTCTCTCTCCTTCTCTCTCTCTCCTCCTCTCTCTCTCTCTCTCCTCTCTCTCTCTTCTCTCTCTCTTCTCTCTCCTCTCTCCTCTCTCTCTCTCTCTCCTTCTCTCTCTCTCATCACATCTACACCACACACACCACACACTACCACACACACACCACACACCCTTTCATGAATCCTCATTACTTACTCATTTGTTTCCCATTCCTCGTCGGCCTGTCGCATTTCCTTATCTCCCTCACTCTCCCCTATGCCTCTCTTATCCCCTCCTACTTCCCACTCCCTCTCTATCCCTCTCTACTCCTCTCTATATACCCTCCATGCCCCTATTCCTCTTCTACTTCCCTCTCCCCCTCTCTCCCTCTCTGCCCTCCGTGTCCATCCCTTCCCTGTTCCTCTATACATCTCCTATTCCCTCCCACATCCCACTCCCCCTCACTCCCTCTCTACCCTCCCCCTCACTCCCTCTCTACCCTCCGTGCCCTCCCTTCCCTCTCAGTCAGTCAGTTAGGTGTGTTGCTGGCCCGCCGGAAGTAAACCTGTTCTTTAATTACCAAGTACGTAACATCTGTCTCAAGCCCTCACACGTTTCCTCTCTTCTCTATGTGAGTTTCTTGTTCTGTTATTATTTATTATCATTGTTTTATTTTATTCGTTATTCGTTATTGTGTGTTTGTTTACCTGTATTCTACTTATATGGGCTTTGTGTGTGTGTGTGTGTGTGTGTGTTTGTTTGTTTGTGTGTTTGTTTGTGTCTTTGTCTCGTCTTTATGCCTCTTTCTCCTCTCATTGTCTTTGTTTCTCTTTTTTTTTTCTCTCTCTCTATTTCTCTCTCTCTCTCTCTCTCTCTCTCTCTCTCTCTCTCTCTCTCTCTCTCCTCTCTCTCTCTCTCTCTCTCTCTCTCTCTCTCTCTCTCTCTCTCTCTCTCTCTCTCTCTCTCTCTCCTCTCTCTCTCCTCTCTCTCTCTCTCGTCCTCTCTCTCTCTCTCTCTCTCTCTCTCCTCTCTCCACACCACACACACACACACACACACACACACACACACACACACACACACACACACACACACACACACTTCCAATATCTTTCCAACATTACTCGTTTTTCTTCCTTGTTTTATTTTCTGACTTATAATCTATTAATTATTCCATTATTTTAAACAATTCATTTCCTCGATAAGATGTCCCTGATAAGATTGCCCTTCGTCGGGTTCTTTGTTGTTGGAAGCAAATTTATGTAAATAGACTCGGCAGCAGCAAATGTTTTTTTACTCGCTTTTCTGCCGTGGATACTATGAAATTCTTACTTCTGGCGACCACCTGGCGCCATGCAATGAATGAAGTGCACCGCCGGGCCGCGCGACCACTTAAGTTGTCACCGTGCATCAAGTGGCGAGTCGTTTCCGCGGTGCTTCATGTGGAAATTTGTGTTGCTTCACCCACACGCTACTCGCCGCCCTGCAAAGTATACAACGTCGCCGCTCTACCTGTAGGGTTAAGGTGTGACTGTATGTGTGTTTCGAGTGTTCCTGAGGTGATATTTCTTTGCTGTTCCTTTCATCCTTAACCCCTTCACACTCAGATTGTTCCTTTGCTAAAAAAAATCGTATGTTGTTAGCCATAAAATTATGAAAAGTAACTTAATATACCAAATTAGCTAGTAGACAAGGACCACCTTACCAGACTACCTGTATGGAAGGTTTGACTGCATATGTTTTGAGTATTCCCGAGTATTTGAGTATTCTTTATTGTTCTTTTCATCATTATTGTTATTAGCATTACTATTATTATTAATCTGTATGGAAGGTGTGACTGGTGTGTGTTTATTGTTCCTTTCATTACCTCCGCCAACGAAGTTGGAGGGGTTATGTTTTCACCCCGATCTGTCTGTCTGTCTGTCTGTCTGTCTGTCTGTCTGTCTGTTTGTTAGTGTACAGAATTTCTCGAAAAGTTACGAATAGATTTGGACCAAACTCGGTATACCAAGTCTATTTGGTATAAGGAAGAACTGATTTAATTTTGCATGAAATCTATTGATAACTGTTGCCATGGCAACCAATTGATGAAATATTCGGCCGGAGGTATGCGCTCATACTGAGTGCATATATATATTATATATATATTATATATATATATATATTTTATATATATATATATATATATATAATAAAATAATCACGGTGAACGAACGGTAGAAACGTTATAACTCTATATATATATATATATATATTTATATATAATTGATTAAATATTCGGGCGGAGGTATGCGCTCTACTGAGTGCCCCCCCCCCCCCCTAGTTCTTATTGTTGTTATCATTACTGATATCATTAATCTTTATGGAAGGTTTGACTGCATGCATGTGTTTTTGAGTGTTCCTGAGGTGATATTCCTTTGTTGTTCCTTGCATCCTTATTGAGGAAAAAGGTAAAAAGAGAGAGAGAACAAATTAAAACACGTCTACTATATAGGAAAAAGGTTAAAAAAGCGAGAGAAAAACGTCTTCTGTAGGAAAAAAGGTAAAAATATATGACAAAGAGGAGTGTTTATAACACACACACACACACACACACACACACACACACACACACACACACACACACACACACACACACACACACACACACACACACACACACACACACACACACACACACACACACACCTGGAAAAACTTCCTTCTTCCTCCTTCACCTGTTCCTCCTAATTTTAGTTATTTACAGTCACATTTACCTAAACCCTTCCTTTACTACATATCTGTCCCTCTGTGTTAAGTGTTCCTTGCTGCTACCTTTTCCCTCTCCCTCTCTTTTTTTATCTCTCTCTCTCTCTTTCACTCTCCACCTTTCACTCTCCCTTCCCATTGAACACCTTCCCTCCCACTCCCTCCCTGCCACGCAGCTTCCAGTAAAGTGTGATGATATCGTGACTTCAGATTGCAAGAGATTAAATGCCTTAGAAATTATACTTGATTGCGATATCGTTAGCAGACACACACACACACACACACACACACACACACACACACACACACACACACACACGTAAGCCAAGATTATACATACGAGACAGGAAAACATAAACGTGTACGTATAATACATAAACGAAACATAAACAGTCGCAGGGAAATTACACATTTATATAAGGCCAAGACTCGTTGACTTTGATGCATGAGCGCTGCGCCAAGACGGATGCCTCGCCTTCTACACCGCCACACACACACACACACACACACACACACGGGGAGGTGGTAGCGGAGTGGTTAGCGTCTCCGACTGGCGTTCTCGGTGACCCGAGTTCGATCCCCGAAGAAACCCAAAACCTTTCTGCACCGTCGAGTGGCCTAAGAACACCCACATGCCCTGCCCATCAACTCTACCTTCGATTGCGAGTGCATCGGAGGACACAGGGGGGCGGCATGAGCCTCTAATCACAGGCGTCACTATAAGAATCCTGCCTGCGCCACCACGGGCGAGGACCAACCATCAGAGCCCTCAAGTGAACTTCCAGAGCCTACCATCCGAGCCCTGGGTCACCACTGCCTACAGGCGCTATAGGCACAGATGTAATAAAAAAAATATATAAAAAAAAAATAAAAAAAAAAAAAAAACACACACACACACGCACACACACACTCTAAGTCGCACACACTTAACCACCCACCGAGGCCAGCGATCATTGAAGAAGGAGAAGAAAAGAAAACATGATTTTAGTGACATAAAAACTTAAACTACTATTATTATCATTGTTATTTTTGTTGATTATTAAGAAAAAAACTTATGAATGTATACACACACACACTAGAAACTTAACTTATACTTAACTTAACTTATCCACGCACTAGAAAAAGGTACTGTTATTAAAGGAGAGTATAAGGCTTTCTCTCTGACCCTGACTTTTGACCCTGCAGAAGGAGACAGGAGACCCCCTGCAGTCTCCCTATAGGGCACGTTGCGGCCAGTGGCATCTCACTTCCGCCGCTCATCACTGGCTCGCCTCGCAGTGACAGCTTAATGTGACGCTTCCCAGGATTCAGAAGAGTAAATTACGCCCAATTACCGGCGGTGTGTGGCGGTGTGTGTGGCTGCAGCACTTGACTCAGCGATTTGTTCACTCCTCCTCGCCGCCCTCCCGTATACCCCTCCTCGCCACCTCCCTCTCTCCTTGCCTCGCCTTCTCCACTTATCCCTCCACTTCCTTTCTTACCGCAGCTCGTGGCAAATATCTTCACACCACTACGATGGGAAATGTGACAGGCGAAGGAAAATGGAACTGGAGGAACATCCTATGCTCTGGTATGAATCCAGGAAATGCGGTTTGTGCCTGTGTTAAAAAGCCTTGAAGGAATTTATGAGTAACATTAAAGAACAAGTGTATAAGAATATTCGCCACAAGCATTTCAAGGTTTTTCAAAAAACTCACACTGACATTTAATGTCAGAAAAAACTTGGGAAATTGTATATAGTGAGACAGACTATTTGATGTCTTACATCGAGGAGCAAAATTGCATGATAGTGTAAAAACGGCTCAGTTCTGCTGCAGGCGTATCGTGCTTGTCTTTGTTTTGTTTTCCATTTTAAAACTCAGGCTAAACTGAAATCACTCACAGTTCTACGCTATACGTCCTTTGTCCTGAGAGGATGAAAGGGTGTGGAGGGAAGAGGCGAGTGTCTTGGACAGTGACAGACGCTCGGGGTATTTGTAGCTCATTGCGGCAAGAGAGTGATTGCCAGGTATGGAAAGTTCTCTGTGTCAGCCGAGGGACATCTATTTGTTGCAAAATGTTTGTGCTTTATTTTGATTTTGTAGATGTTTTGAACACTCTTTGATTTTTTTTCGAAACAGTGAGTTAGAATGCTGTTAAATGACTGCTTCATGAGGGACTGTGCTCCTTAGACACACTACAAGCTGTCGTCTAACTGAATGACTATAGCTCGCCAACTGACCAGCAGATTCCTCAGTCGACTGAATCGTTTGGAGAGCAATCGATTAGACTGGCCATTGCAATGACCAGATGGCCGGTTGACTGCTCATTGACTGACTTGACATGTGAGCAGCTGACTGGCTGGCCGAGTGACTGACTTACTAACTGGCTGCCAGACCCACGGCAGGCCGCAGGGAACCCGCATGTTCTAGGTTCTTTCCTTTGTTGTTTTGATTGTTTTATTGCCCGCCTTATCCTCGCCTTCCATCTTGCCTCCACATTCTTCCTGTTGAGAACCAATCGACTCCCACCTTAGGGGAGAACCTTTCTTCCTCACTCTGTTGGTTTTCACCTTTACGAGACCCAGTTATTGGGGGTCACTTTTTGTAGCCAAGACGCATGTTTTCTTTGCTGTCGTACAATGTAATAAGCTTTTTTTTTCTTTATGACCCTCCTTCTGTAATTGGACATTGTAAAAATTTCTGGTAGACAATGTATTCACTCTATTTGGGAGGATGATTGCGTGTATATATGAAAGTGTGTGTGCGTGTGTGTGTGTGTGTGTGTATGTGTGTATGTGTGTGTGTGTGTGTGTGTGTGTGTGTGTGTGTGTGTGTGTGTGTGTGTGTGTGTGTGTGTGTGTGTGTTTGTGTGTGTGTGTGTGTGTGTGTGTGTGTGTGTGTGTGTGTGTGTGTTGTGTGTGTGTGTGCGTGTGTGTGTGTGTGTGTATGTGTGCCTGTGTGTGTGTGTGTGTATGTGTGTCTGTGTGTGTGTGGTGTGTGTGTGTGTTGTGTGTGTGTGTGTGTGTGTGTGTGTGTCTTTGTGTTTGTGTGTGTGTGTGTTTGTGTGTGTGTGTGTGTGTGTGTGTGTGTGTGTGTTGTGTGTGTGTGTGTGTGTGTGTGTGTGTGTGTGTGTGTGTGTGTGTTGTGTTGTGTGTGTGTGTTGTGTGTGTGTGTGTGTGTGTGTGTGTGTGTGTGTGTGTGTGTGTGTGTGTGTGTGTGTGTGTGTGTGTGTGTGTGTGTGTTGGAGGGGGTGTCTATCTGAGAGCGATGCCACCCGCCGTCCTTATGTGACCACAAAGCCACACGAGGAATAACAACAACATAAGAATAATAACATGTAACCTCGGCGATGAAGGTCAAAAAACAGCATTTCGCAACATTCAATTCACAAAAATGAATTATTAGAAGGATATTCAACGAAGAATCTAAGAGTCTTGTGTTGAATCATAAGACTATATTGATTAAATTTGAGTTAGATTTAAAACTTCGCTTCTGAGGATATATATGATGAGTGTGTTAGATGTATGATAATTACCACGAAAGGAAATGTTCGCCAGATCTATAGTTGATGGGCATAATG
>JACEEZ010022317.1:985378-987878 GCA_016584305.1 Chionoecetes opilio | reverse complement strand
GTGGGGGTGGTGGTGGCGGATGTGGTGGTGGTGGAGGTGGATGTGGTGGTGGTGGAGGTGGTGGTGGTGGATGTGGTGGTGGTGGTGGTGGTGCCGGTGGTGGTGGTGGTGGTGGCGGATGTGGTGGTGGTGGTGGTGGTGGTGGTGGTGGTGGTGGTGGTGGAGGTGGTGGTGGTGGTGGTGGTGGTGTTGGTGTTGGTGTTGGTGTTGGTGTTGGTGGTGGTGGTGGTGCGTGTTGCGCGAAGCTTTGTTGGGAGAGAGGTGAAGATTTCCTCCCAGTCATTGACCTGGACTTGCCTGGTTTTTGGTTGGTAATATATTATTATTCTTCACCAAATGCTTGTCTTAATGTCATCATTGTTCTGTCTGTTGCCTGCGTTAATTCACACATTTTAAGGGTGCGGATCAAAAAACTGTGATGGAATAATATAATCAGTATTTTGTTTTTAAGTATGATATGTAAATATATATATAATGTATGTGTGTGTATGCATATATCGCTGTTCTCCTTCTATGTGTGTTGATCTGTGTAGATAGAGGCAACTATCACCATGTCATTATCAAGCAGTAAGTGATTTTTTTCCCTTTTTTTTTACATTCATGGTCATTGAATTTACGGGAGAAACTTTTCCTCAATCTACATGACGTTGATGGTCGGGTAAACTGCCTCCGTTTTCGATATTACCACATAGTTTTATCATCATCACCGTCATTATGGTCACCACCACAACAATACAAACCTACCAACATGCAGGGAACCACATCCTCACCCTCGCCTTGCCTTCACACTCTAGCACCAGCGGCTGTTAAAATCCTATTCACTAAGTGGATAAAAACAGTGCACGCCTTCACACATTTGCATCATGTCTATACTTGTGTCTCATAATATCACTTTACTACAACGAGATTCATAATAGTTTACGTCACAATAACTATTATTTTCGTCTCGTTGTCCTTAGTTTATAATTCTGATGTTTACCGGGCTTTACCGTGACGAGATTTCCTAAACAAAAGAATATACAGTAAACCCTCTCGAACTCGAACTAATTGGGGGGAAACCTGGGTCGAATTAGCCGAAAGTACGAATTATCCGATGGTTTACCTCCATGTGATAGCCCTTGATCTACTTCAGATTTTCTTCTCTATACATGTTGCACTTATCTGCCATAGTTTTTTAGTTATTGAAAAAAGGTGATTAAAAAAAAAATCATGTATTTCTTTTGTTTGTATAATTACTTTGACAATCGCATGGGTGACTCAAATAGGGATTAATAATAATAATAATAATAATAATAATGAAAATACTAATACTAATCATTTAATGATTAATCTAGCAATTCCTATCATAAGTTTATGTCTTGTAGTAAGTTTAGTCTAATTTGTGGTTTTTAAGGAATATCTGAAAGTATCATGTCATTGTGAATTGGGTGAAATAGGGACTTTTAATCATTATAACTGAAAACAGACTCCGGATTCGTGTTCAGCATGCCCGGTAACTGCTAGGAACTAATTTTCAAGCAAACCTATTTCTCAAAAAATATTGCAAATTTTGCAAGGGGTATTTGCAAGGCCCCTTGCAAAATTTGCAATATTTTATTAATAATATATTTGCTTGCAAATTAGTTTCTAGCAATTATCGGGCATGCTGAACACGAATCCGGAGTTTGTTTTCAGTTATAATGATTAAAAGTCCCTATTATACCCAATTCACAATGACATGATACTTCCAGATATTACTTAAAAACCACAAATTAGACAAAACTTACTACAAGACATACAAATATGATAGGCATTGCTAGATTAATCATTAAATTATTAGTATTAGTATTTTCAGTATTATTATTATTATTATTATTAATCCCTATTTGAGCCACTATAAGAACATAAGAAAATAAGGAAGCTACAAGAGGCCGCGAGACCTACACGAGGTAGTTCCTGCAGACAGATATTTGTAAACTAGGAAAACTATGTGTGTAAGAAGCTGAAAACACCGCCATGTACACATTAACGTAAGTGGAGGAAAGCAACACCATGAATCTCGTGTACGTATCTGTGTTCATATGAATAATAGAGAAAATATCGATTTACAGATGTACGAAGCTTTCGCGAAAAAAAGTAACACACTTTTTAATGAAAATGTAACACGCTGTCTTTACAACTCACGGAGAGAATATTGACACGTGAAACACAGCGAGCTCGTAAACATTTCTCGTAGGACAGTGTGGATGGTGCAAAATTATTACTTCTCTCCCCTGCCAAACCAAGACTTGTACAGGTATTGATGTAGACTGTGATCACGGCTACTCAACTTCCGAGTGACCTGAGAACCTGCTTAGACGTGTATTTGTGTGTGAGTGTGTGTATGTGTGTATTCATCTAGTTGTATTTTACAGGGCCAGAGCAACGCTCGTATGGCCCCGTCTCCATATCAACATTTTTATCATTCATCCTTAGTGCTTAGTTTTGGCCGAAGCCAGCACCCCGGAGAGCAGGTCACAAA
>JACEEZ010022317.1:967878-980378 GCA_016584305.1 Chionoecetes opilio | reverse complement strand
TGAAGGTGTGTGTGTTTGTGTGTGTGTGTGTGTGTGTGTGTGTGTGTGTGTGTGTGTGTGTGTGTGTCTAGGCGGAGTGGACATCCATGAAGTTCCCTTTGTGAGTGTGCTATTTATTCTTTCATTTGTTATATTATATTATATTTTTCGTGTGAACCAAGTGGAACCCATTTGTCAATAACGAAGGTGAGTCCTATGTCTAGTCGAAAAATCTCTGTTGGCCTGTTAAGTTACTGGCCAGCCATCTGTCATACTCTACGTTGTGAATATATACATTGTTTAATTGCATCGTAAAGTTTATAATTGTTTCCATTTGAGAACCGTATCACATTGTAGTAGCTTAGGAGGTTGTGGTGCCGCTTCCTATTTATGATTCACTAGCCGCAAAGCCGCCCTCCGGGCGGACTTTTTGGCTAGCTCCTGCGGAGGGCTATTGGTGGGCCTTCGGCCCACCACCTGTGTTTGGTGGGCCGGAAGGCCCACCAAACACAGACTCTCCAGATAGTCCCTTCTAGCTTTCCTGAAATCATGGATGTAGAAATGTATGTATTAACGCCAACCTATTCACATCACCCCCAACCCATTCACTCACCCATTACCCATCACCCCCCACCCATTCACTCACCCATTACCCACCACCCCCCACCCATTCACTCACCCATTATCTATCACCACACACACATTCACTCACCCATTACCTATCACCCCCCATCTATTCCCTCACCCATCACCCATCACCCCCCACCCATTCACTCACCCATCACCCCACCCATTCACTCACCCATTACCCATCACCCTACATCAAGGTTTCCTCAATTCTCGCAACCCACTTTTTTTTCACAATTCTCGCTAATAGGCTGCTAAAAAAAAAAAAAAAAAAAAAAAAAGTGATCGGATCATCTCATAAATGGGCTTAAAACCTTCCCCTGCTCGAGCCAATTCCAAAAATGTGCCATATGAGGAGATTCCGCCACAGGGGGCGGCACCTGGAGCGGACACACACACCACACACACACACTTTCGCTTATATTATTATAGATGATATATGTTGTAGTAGTATTAGTAGTAATAGTAGTAGAAGAATAGTAGTAGTAGTTCCTATTTCATTTCATTTTACCTGTTTCACATTATGAATTTGTTAGTCACTACCATCAATATAACTTAGTTACTGATTTGTATTGATGGTTACTTTAAAAACTCGTAAGCATTAGTGAGAGTTCTGTTTGTCCATAAGTAATCAAGGTGTTTAGTGCACAGATCTATATTTCGTCGCTAAGCTCTTATCAACACACGTGTTTCTATTCATGAACTTGAACTATTAATGAGGTAAAAGCTACGGCTCTAATTGAAAACATTTTAGTGAATAACACTCAGTTTGTAATATGGATTAATTAATATAATTGATTCAACCACGAATTGATCATTTCATCTTTGGTATGGTTATTTTAAAGATGAAAGTGAGGAGAAAGAGATGTCCAAACCACTTAACTAAATTGAAAACATTTTAGTGAATTACACTCAGTTTCTAATATGGATTAATGAATATAATTGATTAAAACTCATATTAATAGTTTCATCTTCGGTATTGCTATTTCAAAGATGAAATTGAGGAGGAAGATGAAAAATTATTAGGTTCCCCCAAACCACTTCATTGCAATACCGTTGATTAAGACGTAATTTTGCACAAGTGTTCCATCGCGTGCGCAAGGCCTCAATGCTATAGCAAAAAATATTTGACAAAAAATGGTGGGTTTTCCAATTCGCATATTAACTTGATTATCACGGACATTTTCATTTCACCGCCTCGTACTATCGTGCCCCAGGTGTGGCGTGAAAGGCCTCGCAGCCTCGACACACGTGATAGAACTCCATACAGATGTTGTGATGAGGAGAAACGTATCACAAGTTTCAAGGTCTGTTTTACATTTCTGATTTCATTTATAAATATCTCACATGACAATCAATAGTAATATAAATATTTTTAGTAGTAGTAGTGGTAGTAATAGTGGTATAATTATACGTTTAGTAATAATAATGATAATGATCGATGATGACTATGATGAGGCCAATAATTATAGCATATAAGTAATGATAAGATTGATGAATATAATTACAATGATAATGATTATACGATAATCACTGTTTTATATCTATATATATGCGTTCGTATGTTATTATTCAGCTTACAACACTTCGCAGGGCAATTCTCTCACTCTGCATATTGATTGATAAGTAAAAATAAAAATAAAACCCTGTTTGTAATTGATCCATGAGTGCAAATTATAATCATAGAGTTAAAACATTGGACCTAATGTGTGAGGAAAATATGTATTTAATTTGATATACTTGCCTAATGTTTCTGTTCACGATCTTGGTTGTTGCAAATTCATGCCTGATACTAAAGTGTAAAGGTGTACAACACAAGACAGCAACCATCGACTCCTTACTGAACTATAACGCGGTGCCTCTAGAAACACTTGACGGCGGGCAACGAGATGAAAACTGATGGGGGAAAACAGGGATAGCTCACGGCCACCCGTTGTTAGGCGGCGTGCGGCGGGCCAGCCAGTCCTCATCATTGTTTTACCAACATTACATTCTCCAAGCTCGCGGCCACTGAGTAAATGCCAGTAAAAGTTAAACTGTAGACCTTTTTAATTGGATCTGCAGAGTGAAGGTGACAAAAAGGCCTCAAAAATGGTTGACCGTATAACTGCTGTTCCCGCCCCTTTCACTTCCCCTCTCGCCCCGTCCTGCCGCCGCCACTGATTCTCGCCACCGCTGCGGCTACCCTGGTGACGGCCCAGATAGCGTCCGCAGGGCCTCGCGCTGTAGACAAGTTATATTTTTTACCTCTCCGCCGCGGCACGCACGGCAGCAGTGAGAGGCCACGCCGTGCCCCGGGCAGGAGCGGGCAGGCCTTGCAGCCTCCCACTTTTTAGGTTAGTGTGGTGAGGGAGAGCGAAAGTGTAATAACCATAGTGATGGTGATAATGATAATAATATGATACATGATGATAATGGTAGTGATATTATTATTATTATTATTATTATTATTGATGTTATTTGTAGCATTATTATTATCATTGTTATTAATATTATCATCATTGATATTGTTATTACGCAAATTATAGTTCCCTAAATGTATATGAAAGTTATGACAGGAGTTCACTTTTTTTCGAATGTAGTTGAAGAAAAAAAATGTTAAGGCTTATTTCTTATTTTATAAAACAAAGCTTAACCTTTTTGGGGGCACTTATAATTCCATGGGTTAAATTGTGATACTTATTATGTATACATTACATATACATATGTATAGCTACATATGAAAATATATATATATATATATATATATATATATATATGATCATACTTATGCCGAAACCACAATAACCGTTCAGTTTGTTCATCTTCAGGGTCGCAAAATCTACAAAAATCTGTTTTCCTCATTATTTCTCACGGATATCATACACTGAGGCTTCCCTTGGCCAGCAAAACCCGATCATTTGTGTTGTATTGTTGGCCATCCATGTCGGCGCTGCCTGGCTCTGGCCTCTTATTGAAGGCTATTACAGCGTTAGCGGTTAATTTCCATTTTGGAGATTACAATACAAAGTCATGATTTTGCTATGAAGAGAAAATAACGATGTTTAGTTATTTTGATGACGGTTTAAAATCTCCATAAGGTATCTTTAAGTTCGGAAACAAGGAAACGTTCGAGTATTATGCGGTGAACCACATACCGACTTTCTCGCATATTATTTTATAGATGAAGAACCAGTAATTGAGGGTTAACTACTGCAATAATCTTACCGTGTTAGTTTTGTGTGCGAGTCTGTTCAATAAAGTTACCACATCCCGATGCAACCCCTCACCTTGCGAGGCTCAAACACTGCGCCCCTGGACCATAACCCCGGGGCCTCAACGACACATGCCACTGCACAGCCTCTATACCCATCACGTAACCTACCCATAGACAAGGCAGTATACCCCATAGACACCTCGTATACCATTGTCACCTCTCACCGACCACCGCCGCCACCAGGTGTTCATATTTGATGAAGTAGCATATTTATTTCATTATATATATTTTATCAAACACCTCACTAATTTGTGTTGGTAATGGTTGATGTGAATGCCACGGTGGTGTGTTGAATAAATGTGTATTATTGCAATTCCGTCAGTCTCGCTCAAATACTCCCCAGACAAGCAAACGTTCATGCGATGTGTCATCTGTCAACGTGCTTGCTGGCGCTGGCAACGCGGTTCTGTATAGCACTAATAGGACATTGCTGTTATCAGTAGGTAATGAGATCCAAAGAAGAATTAAATGATAAGTGTCTTAATTGAAAAAAAATATTATATGTGAGGTGTTAGTGTCTTGGCTTGATCCATTCATAGCACTAACCTGAAGAAGCATTGGCAGACCTTATGTGGATAATCCTTGAGGCGTTCCTTTATTTGGCACTCGATCCACTAATTCCCAAGGCACACACACCCTTCCTCGTCTCCACACAGGCACCACACATACCACACTCGCACTCCACACACCGTCCACACGCACTGCTCACCGATATACCTCGAAACACACTTCCTGTGATCCTCGGTCTAACCCAGCCTCGCCTCAACGAGCCAAACCCCACGCAGGGAAGGAAGGTTTATATCCAAGGTCGGCGTGGGAGTGGGGAAGGCAGAGGGGAGGCAGCCGCTTCAGCAGGAACACAGGTAATGACATGAGGTGGTCTCGGCGCGGGAGACAGCCGAGAGTGGCGAGTCAGCAGGTGTTGTGAACGTTACGCTTCCTCCGGGGCCCCGACGCCTGACTGCACGGTTACGTTACGGCAATATAGAGAACTGTCCATAGCGTGATTCTAGTGCCTCGAGCATTGTGGAGTAAGGTAATGCACGGTGTGGGCTGCAACAGGGACACTGGAACACAGGGTTTGAGTTGATTTGTTTATCTATTGGAGATTTGAGGCGCGCGTGTGGCAGCCAATCAGGTGATGGACAACCCAGGAAGGCGAGGTGTGTGATTGGGTGAGGTTAGAGAGGGTGTCATAGTGTTGGCGGGGGAATAAGTGTTGCGGCTACACTTTAATGGTATTACAAATTGCCGCGTCCTAGATGAAGAGTGATGGGTCTCGAGTGGGATGATGTATTGTCGGGAGACTAGAGTGCGTGAGTGTGATTGTGTTGTTGGTGTGGGTGCGGCGAGAGAGTGTGAGGTGCTTCTATACGTAGCTGCATGCATGACTATAATACAGTACCTACATAGTCATAACAACCTGCCAGGGATTATCAACGTTATTTAGAAGCCACTAACTCAGGTACTTTTTATGTCATACTTAATATTTGAAGTCAGATGTGTGTATTTAGTTTTCATATCTTCGTTCATCTCGTGTAAAAGTCATTGATTAGTTTTACCTCGTAATTATGCAAATGATAATAATATATACGTAACATGCTACGTATTTATACACTCAAGACTATGAAAACATTGTCATTAACTTTCTTAGCATCGATATGAAAATTTATAAATAAAAAAGACACATTAGGTAGGCATTATGCATGGATCCAAATCGTCATATTTCAGGTAAATTGAAAATAACAGTATTAAAAAGACATATCTACTTATTTTTACATTTTATTTTTATTTGAGTGTGTGTGTGGATGTGTGTGTGTGTGTGTGTGTGTGTGTGTGTGTGTGTGTGTGTATTTACCTAGTTGTATTTACCTAGTTGTGTTTTACAGGGCTTGAACTACACTCTTTTGGTCCTGTCTCCGTATCTACATTTATCCAGTCTTTCTTTCATGTGTGTGTGTGTGTGTGTGTGTGTGTGTGTGTGTGTATGTGTGTGTGTGTGTGTGTGTGTGTGTGTGTGTGTGTGTGTGTCAGCGCTATATCCGCCCCAGATACCCACGAGAATGCTGGTCGTCCTCGCCGCCGCCCGCGTCTAATAGACAATCGGTGTACTGATTTTTTGGACCCAAATGACGAGGATTCTTGTACCGGCAGTGAGGCGAGGTGTGGCGCGCCGGGCCTTACCCTCTCCTCCACCAACTCCTCCACCTCCACCTCCACCTCCACCTCCACCTCCACCTCCACCTCCACCCCATCCACCAACCCCTCCACTACCCCTGGCCCTCCATCACCTGTACCCTCTCCACCTCCACTATCTTCCACAACCCCTAATCCTCCACCTTCCGTACCGCTTCCACCTCCACCCCATCCACTACCCTGTACCTCCACCTCCTGTAGCTCCTCCACCTCCACTATAGTCCACCTCATATAACCCCCCCACTACCCACTACAACCCACCAACCCCTCAAACTCCCCCCCATCCACTATCCCTACCTCCTCCACCTCCACTATCTCCCACTACCCTTGACCCCCCTCCACTGCCCTAAAACCCACTCCCCACTCATCTATGACTAACTTCTGTCCTTGTACCCCCACCAGACCCCTCTCACCACCCCCATCCCTGCTCACTCCACAAGGTTCTTCCCCACAGCCACTTGTTTTCACCCCCATTACCCTAACCCCCTCCATCCCCCCCAATACTCATCCCCAACCCAATGTTCTCCTCGCCTCTCCCACCCCCTTTCCTCCCAGGCCTCCACCACCACCACCACCCTCACCGCCTCACCTGCCCACCGTTCCTCCAGCGGCTTCTGAAGTGACCGCTACGAGATTCCTGCCTGAGTGGTGTGTGTGTGTGTGTGTGTGTGTGTGTGTGTGTGTGTGTGTGTGTGTGTGTGTGTGTGTGTGTGTGTGTGTGTGTGTGTGTTTATCTAGTCATTTGCTTATAATGATTCATTTACAAGAATATGAGAATACTTTTACGGTGCCAATATGTATGATTTTTTTTAGGAAGGAAACATTTTATTTGAAATTATCGGGGTTAAGGCGTTTATAAAGACAACATTATGAGTGTTTGGCCACCAGTGGTTAGCGTGAGGTGAGATGAGATAGGGAAGTAGACATAGCAAGACAAAACAAGAAAGGTTTACAATACTTGACTTTCTATATCCGAACAATAACTCTTGCGTCACATATTATTATATATTGTATTATATAAAACATTCAGGTTTGTTTCATCACGCAGATTATATAGTAAAACTGTTGCCTTGTTTCATCACAGACGACCCCAAAATGACTCCAAACTTTCCGCTATCATACTACACCAACACATTACTTGGGATCGACAGACATTACGGAGGCAAACACGCCAATTATGTAAAGTTCATATAATTATAGACAGTGCTGGGCGTCGCGGAATTATAGTCCGCGATTCCGCGACTACCAAAAATCGATCGCGGAATTTATATTAAATTTGAATTAATTCCGCGATCGCATTTGCGATCGCGGAAATTTTTTTTTGCCTTTAATTCCGCGATTTTTAGTCCACGATCCAAAATTTTGACTTGAAAAACAACATTTTTTTCCCGCGCTACCGCGCGGGGTTGACCAGCCAGCTGTTCTGTTATCTGACGCGCCTGCTGCTGGCCGCCCGCCGGCTGATCAGTCAGCTCTGAACTGTTCCACAGTAAAGTCGCTGACTTCCCCGCTCTTAGCAAACGCTAAATGTCAAGTTCTAACTTGAATTCGAAACTCACCTCACCTAGCCTACATAGAAAAAACTTATTTCCTGAATTTTACAACTTTTAACGCGCCTCTCCCGTGTACATTTTCGGTTAGAGCAACAGGTTAGAATGTAAACAACAGGTCGGAGACTCATCATAGCACATCTCGTGCTCCACGCTAACGCCGTTTTTGCCGCCTTCCCGGGAAGAAACTAACTTCAGTAAGCAACGTAGTGCTAACAGCTTAACGTAACACATAACCACTAGTAGTTGAACTAAAAAATTGCCCATATATTCGGTTGCACGTAGGCCAAATGGCAGTCGCCACCCCTACCCCATGTTGGTTGGCAGACTTCCGCTATCCGCCAGGTCACATCTCTTCTACCTCCCGAACTAAATTGGCCTACCCCTTTGTTTTTATTTTATTCTCTTACTGTCTTCTTTATAAGGCTTACTGTCTTCTTTATAGGGACTGGCAACTAAGCGGGCTTTGTGTTACCCATTTTTGTTGTGCCCTTGGCCAGTTCCCTGTGATGTAAAAAAAAAAAAAAAAACCTTACACGTTCCGTACTGGTCGTACATGGCCTTGAGAGTTATTTCATCTATCTGCGAGCTTTGCACAATCTATTCTCCACCTGCTCAAAGTCCTTCGTTATTCCTGCCTTTCTTTTACTCCGTATTTTATCACCTAACACTATCAGTGACCGAGGCAATGTAGCCATATGAAAAAGAAAAGAAGAAAGAAATTCGAAGAAAAACTTCGCTAGCGATTACCGATCGCGGAATAAACGATCGCGGAATTTTAATTCAAACTTAAATAAATATTCCGCGATCGCGGAATCGCGATCGCGGAACGCCAAATTTTCGATCGCGGATTAGCGATAGTGGACCACCTATTTTTGGATCGCGTGCCCAGCACTGGTTTATAGATATGTACCGCTTGATTTTGTCTCTCGGCGCACAGCACGTATATCCGGTATTCTTTATTTTTCGTGTGTTTTTCTGGTAAGTTTTTCTCATCACTGATGTTTTTAAGCTCTATCTATCCTATCTTTGCCATCAGCATGTATCGTTATAAATACTCCGTCGTGTTGGCTTCCCTATCTTTGTGCAAAATTGACAGATCTACGAGATATTTTTTTGTCACCCGATCATCAACGTCGAGTCGCGTAATGGAAGGAAGATTAATAATAGTGGATCGGCTCGGCTTGATATAATGCAGGTGTCGTGTCTCGCTTCCGCCTTCGTGTTGACAAGGTATTCAAGTCAATTTAACTCAACTCCGTATCCGCGCTCTCTCTCTCTCTCTCCTCTCTCTCTCTCTCTCTCTCTTCTCTCTCTCTCTCTCTCTCTCTCTCTCTCTCTCTCTCTCTCTCTCTCTCTCTCTCTCTCTCTCTCCCCTCTCTCTCTCTCTCTCTCTCTCTCTCTCTCTTCTCTCTCTCTCTCTCTCTCTCTCTCCTCTCTCTCTCTCTCCTCTCTCTCTCTCTCTCTCTCTCTCCTCTCTCTCTCTCTCCTCTTCCTCTCTCTCTCTCTCTCTCTCTCTCTCTCTCTCTCTCTCTCTCTCTCTCTCTCTCTCTCTCTCTCTCTCTCCTCTCTCTCTCTCTCTCCTCTCTCTCTCTCTCTCTCTCTCTCTTCTCTCTCTCTCTCTCTCTCTCGTGTGTGCCTCTATAAACTATCAATTGTTAAAGCTTGACTGATTGATGACTGGGGTTAAGGCGACGCAACGGTGAATGATTTTATTGTCGTGCCATTGTTTAATTAAGAGTCGTGGAAACCCGAATATCAGAAACCATTTACGTCGCTTCAGAATCGCTTAAGTAACAGGAACTACCACGTGTAGGTCTCGTAGCCTCTTGTAGCTTCCTTATTTTCTTATGTTCTTATGTTCTAGAATTACGACTTGAAGCATCGCGCCTCACAACAGTCTCGCAGCAGTAGCAATATTCAACACATGATAAATTTCAGGAACTATAGAGATATATCTTGGTGTCCCCGGCCTGGTCGTCCCCTTGTGTGGGGCCGCCGCCCAGGTGCGGTGTAGGGCTATTACCACGTCAATGATCGGGTGGCTGACGGCATCCATAAAAAGTCTTTCCAATTTACATACAACTTCCGGGAGCCAGCATGAGGGGACGGCCGCTCGAAAACATATATATTTATCCTTCCCAAACTATTCCTATCGCTTAGGATGGACATAATTGTGTTGTTATCGTCTGAATCGCTTACGTATCGAAACTTAGATAACTTAAAGAAGAGTGATAGTCGCCAGTGGATATAGTTGAAACTTGAATAGAGTAAGCCACTATTGGACTGTAGTTATCTTCTGCGCATCGAGCCAAGCTTTCTGCCGCAAAGAGCTGCTTCCCACCCTCATCATCCCGGCAATATATAATTTAATCATTATCCTAATTAAGTCAGTATCGCTCCACTATATTATATCATCTAATCAGCATCCTGTCACTCGTGCAACCCACCGTCGGCCCTTCTTCCCTTCCCCGGGGCGGCGCGCTATCAGTGTTATCAGTGCAATCTAAGTATCAACCATCCGATATGTCTAACTCTGCATCGTGAAGTTATTTATCCCAAAAAAACGCATCTTTACCAAAAGCACCAAACGGTTTATCTTCATTAAATCTGATCTGATATATTTTCTTGCCTGTATAAATTACTAGCTTTGCTTTTTTTATTACAAAGATATTTAATGATATTCCACGACAGAGCTCGGACAATTATTCTTTATTTTTTACTCTTTTGACAATTATTTTTACTCCATGACCTTTTACCTGTACTCTTGATTGGTTTTTTCTTTATAATATATACGTGATTTTTTGCACAGATTAAGTCGGTTCTCGGGTCTGTCTCTCCCGCATTGCTATGTTATATGCTCGTTCCATACGGTTGTCTCTTATGTTTATTTCAGATCTTGTTTATTACTTGTTTATTCAGTTTTTTCTTCTTATTTATTCACTTTTTTCTTCTTGTTTATTAGTTTTTGTCTTCTTGTTTATTCAGTTTATATCCGTATGTGTTTCCTCCATGCACCCTTATCAAGCCCCTCTTCTCTGTATCCTTCATGCGTGTGTTTAAGTCTCGTGCTTCTGCGTCACTTCCTCAATTTTCTTAAACTTATCCACGAAACGTCTGGAACCGCTTGGCCGCATATCCTGATCGCCTGTTTTAAACGTCGGCAATAACAACGCTCAAGAGGGTATATAGGAGATAGATAGATAGATAGATAGAGATAGGTTTATAGGAAGGTGAGGAAGAAAAAGGAGAGAGGGGAGAGATAGGCAAAGAAACAGACGGTAGGACAGTGTGGGTAAATAAAAGTATTGAAATGGATGTTTGTTGCTTCAATGTTATGTTTCGTAGCTGAGAGAAAAGAGAGAGAGAGAGAGAGAGAGAGAGAGAGAGAGAGAGAGAGAGAGAAGAGAGAGGAGAGAGAGAGAGAGAGAGAGAGAGAGAGAGAGAGAGAGAAGAGAGAGAGAGGAGAGAGAGAGGAGAGAGAAGAGGAGAGAGAGAGAGAGAGAGAGAGAAGATGAGGAGGTCGCCTTGTTTTTCCTTCTCTTATCGTCACCGCCTTCGCCAGTTCCCTTGCCTGAGACGATTGTTTTATGAGCGTCTTAATTACGGTACAAAGAGAGGTTACCCGATGGCGACTCGGGCTGCTTGTGGCTAATAAAGGTGCGAGAACATGACAGGCTGATAGCGTATATCGGGCTTTCGTTATGTTATATTATAGTACATTAGTGAACCTATACAAACCCGACGCGAGGGGTAGAAAAAATTACGTGGAAATATAATTATGTATAGGTGAATGGAAGAGAGAGAGAGAGAGAGAGAGAGAGAGAGAGAGAGAGAGAGAGAGAGAGAGAGAGAGAGAGAGAGAGAGAGAGAGAGAGAGAGAGAGAGAGAGAGAGAGAGAGAGAGAGAGAGAGAGAGAGAGAGAGTTATTAGAGGAAAAACACATCCTCGTATTCCCTGCGTTTCACATACCCTCTTCCCCCTCCCCCCTCATCCCCTTCCCTTATGCCTCCTCCTTCCCCCCTTCCCTCCCTCCCCCTCACTCACTCCCCATGCCCGCCTCCACAAAGTTTACAGCAGCTAGCTAATGAGAGACACCCCTCCCCCTACCCCCCACCACCACCTCTCTGTCCTCCTTCCATCATCCCCCTCCCCCTCGCCCCCTCACACACACACACACACACACACACACACACACACACACACACACACACACACACACACACACACACACACACACACACACACACACACACACACACACACACACACACACACACACACACACACACATACACAAACACACACACACACACACGCACACATCCTTCGCAATGCATAGTCATAGGGGTTGTAAAATAATTATCCTGCCGCCCAACACATGACGCACACGCACACACGCACACACGCACACAACCCACCACCAACCCACCCAATGTAATACCGCCATCCACCAACCCATCCAATGTAATACCGCCATCCACCAACCCACCCAATGTAATACCGCCATCCACCAACCCACCCAATGTAATACCGCCATCCACCAACCCACCCAATGTAATACCGCCATCCACCAACCCACCCAATGTAATACCGCCATCCACCAACCCACCCAATGTTATACCGCCATCCACCAACCCACCCAATGTAATACCGCCATCCACCAACCCACCCAATGTAATACCGCCATCCACCAACCCACCCAATGTTATACCGCCATCCACCAACCCACCCAATGTAATACCGCCATCCACCAACCCACCCAATGTAATACCGCCATCCACCAACCCACCCAATGTTATACCGCCATCCACCAACCCACCCAATGTAATACCGCCATCCACAATACCCACCCAATGTAATGCCGCCATCCACCAACCCACCCAATGTAA
>JACEEZ010022317.1:957878-962878 GCA_016584305.1 Chionoecetes opilio | reverse complement strand
ATATGCTAGTCATTTAAACCAGTTTGTAGATTCAAGACATTCACAGAAACTGGATTTATTATTCTCTTTGAAGAAAAGCAGCAGTTCCTGTCGCAGCTCGAATACCCTTGTCAAAACTTTACCTCTCGAAAGCCATCGAGCCTCTGTGTGCTGGAGAAGCGTCACGTGATCTTTTTGCATTTTTTTCACACAACCTTGCAAATATGCGAGATTTCAGAGGGCGCTGGTTTTTATAAAGTTAACCATGTTCACAGTTATATAAAGAACTTGTTTTAAATAATCCCCAATAGTTTTTGAAACCAGAACTTCTCGGTGGAGAAAGCAGTGAGTTGTTATGACTTCAGGGCTTTTTTTTTTCACGCGTGATACAAAGCCTTGTACTGAGCCAATCATTGAGGGAGCACCATCAGTGCAGATTCCCCAAAGCATCGGTTCCATGAAAACCACAAGATTCCAGGTAAGAAGACAAGATGTTGAAAATGTCGTGGCCTTTGGTAGTTTCTGGCAGTTCTTTACAGCAAAAATCATTTTTTCCCTTATTTTACCTTCATTTTCAAATCGTACATATGCCAGCAGCTGAGTTTACCAGTTATATCAGTTGTCTCATCTACTTGGAGAGCAAAGTTGTTATTTTTCAGTATTTCAGACAAAAAACCAGAAATATTGTTGGACAGGTCTCCACACGCCTACTAATTGTATTATCAGAAACAGGAACCTTGCTTAATTCACTTTCAGCTTCTTCACCTAGCATTGTTCTCACAATTTTTTTTGAAGCAGGCATTATTAGGCTTTCTGCAATAGTGTGCTTTTCATTTTCTTTCAACTAGCTCAGCCACTAAAAAGCTTGCTTCTTGGATCTTATCACTGATGGTTACCTTCTTTTCAAAAACTTTTTTTCTGCGTGAATCCAAGAGTCTTCGAAAATAATCCACGGTTTTTTTTTGACAAGTGGCTGTGATTAGTAGTTAAGTGTCGCTTTAACTTGGCTGGGGCCCTAGCTGTGTTAGCGAGCTTTTTCCCACAAAAAATGCACAAAGGAAGTGGACAGTGTTCTTATCCAGTCCATGTAAAGCCAATGGCCAGATAAACTATCATTGTAAAGGCGATTTTTTAACATCACTCACTTTTCCTTTACTCGTACTTGGCTTTTGGTATTTGTGATTCTTCGTCACTGTCCTCCTCTCCACTGACATGCTTTTTTTTCAAATATTTGAACATGCTTTAGTCTTTCAATCCGTATTAAACTAATATTAACTGGTGAGATTAATTAACAAAACGTTTCACTCGGTTGCGTGCTCAAAACTGACTGAAAGAAGATGTGTGAAAAGGCTGGGCTGGGGCTCGTGACACGTAAAGATACTCGTACGGGGTTGCGTCACCCTCCTACCCAACCCCTGTGTCGCCAACCTTGCGAAGTAGGAATGAAGGGCGTATCCCGCACCGGCAATAACCCCTAATTTTTTCTTAATTCTATGCATATTATTTGCTCTCTTTACTATATACATTGTACTGACTGACACGTACGAGTATGTTGGTGTCTGGAAAGTGTTTGTGACGTGTTGTTGAGTAGGAATTATGAATTATGAATTAAGATCACTGTCATTTTGTAATAGCACATAATTTTTTACGGTTTCTCGCGGAACCCCTGGTGATGGTCGGCGGAACCCCAGGGTTCCGCGGACCCCGGTTGGGAATCACTGATTTTTTTATTTATAGTCCATTAACGGCGCTGCACACACACACACACACACCACACACACACACACACACACACACACACACACACACACACACACACATTATATATATAATTATATAAAATATATATATATATATATATATATATACCCACACACAGAGAGAGAGAGAGGAGAGAAGAGAGAGAGAGAGAGAGGGGAGAGAGAGAGAGAGAGAGAGAGAGAGAGAGAGAGAGAGACAGAGACAGACAACAGACAGACAGACAGACAGACAGACAGACAGACAGACAGACAGACAGAGGAATAAGGAAAAAAATAGCTAGCAAAAAACTAAAAAAGTAATACACAGAAAACTTTTATGACTGCTGTAAAATAAAAATAATGAATGAAAAAAGACAAAGACTGCAGCTGCACTACAAAAAACTGTTTGCGAGGACGAAGCTGACATCCTTTCCCGTTGTCTCGGCATTAGTATAGGTAGCCTGTTACGTGGCCATTAATTTGCTACCTGTCACAGCTTCTATAGTCTGGTTTTTTTTGTTTTTTTTTAAGAGGTGAAAAATCCTGCCCCCTTGCCGCTACTGACTGATATTTGATGCCAGAAGGGAATACTACGGATCTTCTAAATTTCAGTTGTATTTTATCATAGTTAACCCTATTATCAGGTGAACATAGACATCATTTTAAGCATGAGACCTTAAAGAATGGAATTTTCGCCTCGTTAAAAAAAAATTGACTATAGGTATCTCGCGGAACTTGAGAATGATCGGATCGGCTTAAAAATGTTGGAAAGTAAAAAATATATAAAGTAATTCGGATAATCATTTGCAGCACCCTGAGAAAGTTGGAAAGTTGAAAAAATATAATAAAGTAATTCGGTTGTATATTTTCATCACCCTAAGAAAGTTGGAAAGTTGAAAAAATATAATAAAATAATTCGGTTTTATATTTTTATCACCCTAAGAAAGTTGGAATGTAAGAAAATATAATAAAGTAATTCGGGTATTTTTTTTCATCACCCTAAGAAAGTTGGAAAGTTGAAAAAATATAATAAAGTAATTCGGTATTTTTTTTCATCACCCTAAGAAAGTTGGAAAGTTGAAAAAATATAATAAAGTAATTCGGTATTTTTTTTCATCACCCTAAGAAAGTTGGAAAGTTGAAAAAATATAGTAAAGTAATTCGGTTGTATATTTTTATCACCCTAAGAAAGTTGGAAAGTTGAAAAAATATAATAAAGTAATTCGGTTATATATTTTTATCACCCTAATAAAGTTGGAAAGTAAGAAAATATAATAAAATAATTCGGTTGTTTATTAATGTTTCAGCACCCTAAGAAAGTTGGAAAGTAAGAAAATATAATAAAATAATTCGGTTGTTTATTAATGTTTCAGCACCCTAAGAAAGTTGGAAAGTAAGAAAATATAATAAAGTAATTCGGTTGTATATTTTCATCACTCTAAGAAAGTTGGAAAGTAAGAAAATATATAAAGTAATTCGGTTATTCATTTTCAGCACCCTAAGAAAGTTGGAAAGTTGAAAAAATATAATAAAGTAATTCGGTTGTATATTTTTATCACCCTAAGAAAGTTGGAAATTTGAGAAGACACATTCGGTTGTTTATTTTCATCAGGCTACGAGGAAAAGAGTGCAAAAACTGGAGATTAGATTGTTTATACTACTATACTACGATTGTTTATGCTACAATATACTACTACTCCTGTTATTTATAGATACAGAACTACTACTATACTACAGAACTACTATAATATTACTACTTCTGTTACTTCTACTATTATACTACTACTATCACTGATATTACTGATGGTATTGCTTCTACTACTTAGGGTACATTACTAGCAAAGAAGAAGACTGCGATTAAGGTGTCGATATGCGCATAAACATTGTATCAATATTCATGTTAAAATGAATGTTGTGTCATCAGTGAGTGTTATATTATAAAATTATATATCTATCGGTAATAGGGAACATACAGCAAGGGAGAGTTCATTCCAATAATTTACCACCCTATTTGTGCATGAAGCAGTTTTCCCTTTTTTTCATGTATTCATATATTTTTTGATACGTTGAACTCGTGTGAATTATATTACAAAACGTTAATGAACCAAAAATTCATTACCGCACTGACGCCCTGAGGCAAGGTCGTGGTGTGGAGGAGGAGGAGGAGGAGGAGGAGGTAAGAGGTAAGAAGAACTCGTCAATAGGCAGGTCACGTACGAATGTTTTTGTAGTAGACGTTTGACTTCACTGAGACCTCTCTCTCTCTCTCTCTCTCTCTCTCTCTCTCTCTCTCTCTCTCTCTCCTCTCTCTCTCTCTCTCTCTCTCTCGCTCTCTCGCTCTCGCTCTCGCGCTCTCGCTCTCGCTCTCGCTCTCTCTCTCTCTCTCTCTCTCTCTCTCTCTCTCTCTCTCTCTCTCTCTCTCTCTCTCTCTCTGACACACACATACACACATACACACTGACATATTCCCTTCTGTAGTATGACCCGACAACTACTTAAACCTCGTCTCTTTTAGTGCCATTAAATGCAAGAAATGTATATGAAAATTCACTTACGAGAATCACTGAAAAAAAGAGGCAGACAAACCGACTGGTGGACGGACGCGATGTCGTTTGCGTCTCTTTAGCTCGGAATAAACTCAGATGCCTGTCACGTCACAACAAGAATGTGACGAATGTTGTGACGTTCGGATGGCATATTATGGTAGTGATGCTGGTGGTGGTGTAGGTGGTGGTGGTGGTGGAAGTGGTGGTGGAGGTGGTGGTGGAGGTGGTAGTGGTGGAGTGGTAGCGGTGGAGCAGTGATGGTGGCGGTGATGGCGTAGAGTCTGCAGATAGTGGAGACTGAATATATGAGTTGACGAAGATGAGTTAGCAGGAGGGATGATTGTAAAGGTAATTCATTCATTCGTATTTATAGTTATCATATATAGTATTCATGGTTATAGTGGCTCAAGATAACCGCCTCGTCATTCCTCTCATTCCTCAGGTGACGGGGAGTTGACAGCCAGACCTCCGACCAGCTCTGTTAGCGCATATGTTGAGCTGTTTTAATAGAGTCCTGTGTACTACTATGAGCGAATTGATACCATCTATCATGTGGCATTCCCTCCATGCTGTAACCGCGACATCCTCAGCCTGTCATGGAGTAGAGAAGTGGTAGTGAAGTAAACACTGCTGCAGCAACTCATGTCATCTCCAATCACCTTCAACTCGTGGTGAAAGAAAGAAGAGATGACGTAAAAACTGCTCTCATTATAAAAGGGAAAACTATTTATGTGTT
>JACEEZ010022317.1:915378-952878 GCA_016584305.1 Chionoecetes opilio | reverse complement strand
CCCCGGTAAGTTTGCGGCCGTCTACTCCTGCGGAATATTTACCGTTTATTGGGTGACATATAGTAGGGCTGTTAAGGGGAGCCACTACAATGTGTGCTTGAATAGTTATGTTATAATTGATGAGGTTAGTTTAATATCCAAGACAAGTTTGCTGATGGTGAGAAGTAGAGGTTCATCTTTGTTCATTGCACTATTTATTTTGAAATATTTTATCTCAAAACAATAAGTGAAAATTTTAACACATTGTCAAGACTTATATATATATTCCCTATCATCTCAACCTCTTATATTTTATTACAGAGGCTGATATAAAAGAGCCAATGGAGGTGGAGACAGAACAAAAAGACAAAAGTAATGGAGTGCAAGGGGAGAAAGAAGAGAAGTGTGAAGCAGGTGAACCTTCAGAAGACAAGGAAATGACAACCACAGCAGAGGTTGTTGTGGAAGCAAATGATGTGAAAAATACTGATAGCAATCCAGAAGAAGCAGCGGCCAAGGATGGGTGTGATGTTTACTCCTACACCAGGCGAGAGGAGTTCACTTCAGAGAACTTCAAGATTGAGCTCCGGGGTCTGCCTCGGCATTACCATGTTGGGGTAAGGAAGAGTTGTTGTTTTATGGCGGGGTTTTACATTTATGCCTATAGCACCTGTAGGCAGTGACCTCCAGGGGTAGGATGGTAGGCCTCTGGTGAGGGCTGAGATGGTTAGCCCTCGCCCGTGGTGGCACAGGCAAGATTTTCATAGTGCCGCCTTCGGTTAGAGGCTCATGCCGCCCCCTGTGTCCTCCGATGCACTCCCAATCAAAGGTAGAGTTAATGGGCAGCATGTGGGTGTTCTTAGGCCACTCGACGGGGCAGAAAGATTTTTAAGTGGATTTTGGTTCTCATCGGTGATCGAACTCGGGTCACCGAGAACGCCACTCTGCTACCGCCTCCCCAAAGTGACTGACAGTCTGTGATATATCATAATCATTATTGAGGACTATGGTTTACATATGCAGAATTGAGTCATGTTCATAATGCTCCAGCTTTTGATACTGAATTATGAAACTTATCTTTAATTCAGATTAAATTTTACTGCTTGTAGGGCACAACACTTCATGTGGTAGTACACTTTATTAAGCTACTTTTGCACATTGTTACTTATCTCCTCTTATCTAGTGGAGTTCCTTGCTTTGTCCTCGTGGCATTAACCCCTTGAAGCCCAGAACGTAATTTTCATTGTTATTTGACCACCATTAGACGATTTTAATTAATATAAGCAGTATTTTTTATACATTATGACGTGTTTAGTATCCATATCCACTAGCTGAATAAGTATATTTAGCTATTTATCGTAATTTTATGGCTACTACAAACGATTTTATATAGCAAAGGAATGATCTGGGCCTGAAAGGGTTAATCCTCTCACTGAAATAAGTGTCTTCTACATTTATTGTTTTCTTTCCTGTCTAACATTTGAACATCATAATTCTTTCTTCTCTTTTTCTTCTGTCCTCTAGCTTGGATTCCATATCACCTGCATATTCCAGTGTAGGCTTTATCATTGATGTTATGATATTTTGCAGTTACACATAGCTATGAAGACTGTTCTCAATTGCTTATAATTTGTGTGTGAAATTGACGTAATTGTGTATCTTAATTTAAATATTGTTATGTATTTTGCAGCAACTAAAGAAACTCCTCAATGAAACTCTGAAACTTAATGCCCATAAACTGAAGCCAGCAGGATGGGCAAAAAGCTGGGCCTACATAAACTTCCGGAATGATGTAGATAGAGAAAAGGCATTGGCTGTTCTTGAGGGCTACCAGTGGAAAAAGAGTACCTTCAAAGTATCGGTGAGTATTTCGCGGCAGGCAATAGTTATGCCATCTTATTCTGGTTAGGAAATAGATAAACTTACATGCCATTGGTTCACCCACTAATATCTGGGCAGACATAGAGGAGGAAGAGGATATAGTGGGAGAGTATTTGTTTGGAGATGGGAATGTGGAAGAAGCAAAAAGAACAATCAACAGTTTTTGGATGACCAGAGAAAATAAGAAGAAAGAAAGAGAAAGAAACTAAAAATATAGAATAAGAGAAGACAACTAATTCAAGACCCAGACAGCAAGAAGAAACACGTCAGGGAGTGCCGTTCAAAAAGGCCAGACTCCCGACCAACGACTGAAATGAACTGAGACTACACAAGTATGATTTTTATATGTATAGAATTAGTCACTTCATGCGTCTTGTCCTGTGTTCCCTTGCTATTTGTATAGTTTCATGATAATCACATGTCGATGTGAAACTCTTATAAATGACACCTCAGCCCCCATACCTGATGTTAACCCCTTCACGCCCAGATCTTTCCTTTGCTATATAAAATTTCTGTTGTTAGCCATAAAATTACGAAATAAGTAGCTGAATATACCAAATTAGTTAGTGGACAAGGATACATAACAGGTATAAAACATTGCTTATATCGCTATAAATCATCTATAATGGTATCCAAATTACAATGGAAATACCTTCTGGGCCTCAAGGGTGTTAGCAATAACATCTGATTGAAGGACATCGGTGTTTTGTGGCTGGTCATTGACAGAGGATAAAAATTCAGTAAGTAGAGTGCATGTGATATTCGCAACGCTTATTATTAACCCCTTGAGGCCCAGAACGTAATTTCCATTGTAATTTGGTTACCATTAGACCATTTTTAGGGAATATAAGCAATATTTTATAGATATGACCTGTTTAGTATCCTTGTCGACTAACTAATTTGGTATATTAAGTTAGTTTTCTTAATTTTATGACTAACAACAGACGAGTTTATACAGCAAAGGAAATGTCTGGGTGTGAAGGGGTAACATATTTTTTCCCTTCTTGTTCCAAAGTGCCTCTCTGATATTATGTTTTATCATCCAGAATGCCAGACCAGTTGAAGATCCGCTGGTGAAGATCAGAGAGGAGCGGGAAGCTGTGAAGAAGGAAGATGATGACCCAGACAGTAATCTATCCATGACAGAGAGAGTGTCAAAGAGCGTCATTCCCTATGCTCACCTCTCCTATCAAGAACAGGTGAGTCTTATTGTTGTGTGATGATGAGAGAGATGGGGGGCTGTGAGGGGATAGAGTCATGCCGCCCCCGTGTCTTATCATGCAACGAGGTAGGTAAAGGCAGGCATTGGTTCTTAGCCACTCGACGTCGAAAAATATTTAAGTGTTTCCTGCAGATCACTATGTATGATACTCATTGTTTTGATGGCATGATCAGAGTTTCCTGCATACCACTCATGATCCTGCATCCCTATGTTATCTGCATCACTCCTGCAATCATCAGTTACCTACAGTACTCACATGTGTTCGCTCTCTTAGTCCGCATCTCACTCAGATCTAAACTACTATTGTTAATAAGTATGTTATCCTGCATACTCACTTATTGTTTATCCTACATACTCACTCATTGTTTACCCTACATATACTTTGTTATCTCAACTCACTCATGTTTACCCTACATACTCACTCATTGTTTATCCTGCATACTCACTCATTGTTTATCCTACATACTCACTCATTGTTTATCCTACATACTCACTTATTGTTTATCCTGCATACTCACTCATTGTTTATCCTACATACTCACTCATTGTTTACCCTACATACTCACTTATTGTTTATCCTGCATACTCCCTCATTGTTTACCCTACATACTCCCTCATTGTTTATCCTGCATACTCACTTATTGTTTACCCTACATACTCACTTATTGTTTACCCTACATACTCACTTATTGTTTACCCTGCATACTCACTCATTGTTTATCCTACATACTCACTTATTGTTTACCCTACATACTCACTCATTGTTTACCCTACATACTCACTCATTGTTTACCCTACATACTCACTCATTGTTTACCCTACATACTCACTCATTGTTTATCCTACATACTCACTCATTGTTTACCCTACATACTCACTCTTTGTTCCTGCATCTCATCATTGTTTACCCTACATACTCACTCATTGTTTACCCTGCATACTCACTCATTGTTTACCCTACATACTCACTCATTGTTTACCCTACATACTCACTCATTGTTTACCCTACATACTCACTCATTGTTTATCACAGCTTGCGTTGAAGCAGCAAGATGCACTCTGTGTGTTGCGGAAGTTTGGCTCACAGCTCGCCCAACTCAACCCCGAACTGGCAAAGTTTATCGGCTTTCAAAAGGCGCAGCGGAAGGGACAGATGTGCGAGGTGGACGACATTGTTCCGTCACCCGTTATTGACAACTACCGGAACAAGTGTGAATTTACAATAGGTGAGTAATGGACATTTTGTTACATCTCTCTCTCTCTATTTTTTCTTTTTTTCTTTGGCCAGTCCTTTGTAATGTAAAGAAATAGAGAGAAGAATAAGCTAGAACAAGTACTGATCTTTGGAACATGGTCTCTTTTTAACACCCTGAAGATATTCTATGCTTTTTTTTTTTATTATTGACTTTATTTACATCTATTACAGTTTTAACAAGTATAAAACAAAAAAAAAAAACAAGGGATAGAAATATATAATAAATCTTGAACCTCCAACCTCCTCTGCTGAGTGAGCCACAACACTTTTTAACAAACATGCAGGTAGTAAATACAGAGTTAGGATCATTCAAACATGACAAGACTACTTCTGTACCCGAACATAGAGTAATATGATTTTAACCTCTTGTACCAGTTTATTATGGTCAAATATCTAAATTCAATATCTTCTTTAGTTCATCTTTTTTTTTCTTGTACACAAAGGACTGGCACAACACAACAAAAGTACAACAAAAATCGGCAGGCAGTCAAACAAGAGACGTGTGGTGGCAAAAACTAAAGGCGCGGCAATACCGCTGGTTATTTGGGATCCTGTTATCGCAAATTCAAACCATAGCGTTGCGATCCAGTACTTCGACCGTGGTCTTGACCGCCAGCTAAAGGTAAGGTATATGAATGGTAGGTACCAATAACCTAACGCCACCTCCCTCAGCAGATGAAGAGTGTTGTGGAGGTAAGCCATTCACGTTTTATTACAGGAACTATAGTCTATTTTATTTACTATGGTCAAAATGCAGTAAGGAAGCCACGCCCCCTGCATCCCCCTCTATTCTACAGGGCAGCTGATTGGTGCATTCCTCGTATAATCACTACCAATCACAATATCTTCACTACTTAACAGCGGTGTGACCACTGGACAGAGCAATCTTCACTACAGAGGGTGACAAAATCCAAAATCCCTTTATAGTGAAGATTGCTCTGTCCAGTGGCCACGTGCTGTTAAGTAGTGAAGATATTGTGATTGGTAGTGATGATGCAAGGAATGCACCAATCAGCTGCCCTGTAGAATAGAAGGGCAGGCAGGGGGCGTGGCTTCCTTAGTGCATTTTGACCATAATAAAAATAATAGACTATACCTCATGTAGGTCTCGCGGCCTCTTTTAGTTTCCTTATTTTCTTATGTTCTTTGCCATCTCTTATTTTCCCAACAGGCAATTGACTTCAAAGATAGAAACATGCAAATATATTAAAGTTTGGACACATGTTTATACTTTACATGTTTTTAGGATCATTGCGTGATTAAACCAAAAATATTATATCAGATTATTAATACTTCTCAACATCACCTCACCCATTGCCTCCTAGTAGTGCCTTTTTTTTTGTTGCTCTAGTTCTCAAGTTAACTCTTTGTCTTGTTGCTTTTTTGCCTGTATGCCTCCGGGTGATATTAAAATTATTATTATTATTATAGAGGTATATAGCTATTATCAATTATTTGCTTTAGTACTTAACCCCTTGAGGCCCAGAATGTATTTTCCATTATAATCTGGCTACCATTAGACAATTTTAATGAATGTAATTAATATTCTATAGATATGACCTGTTTAGCACCCTTGTCCACTAGCTAATTTGGTATATTAGGCTACTTTTCGTAATTTCATACCTAACAACAGACTATTTTCATACAGCAAAGGAAAGCTGGGCATGAAAGGGTTAAGTTCATTTCCTTGTATATATATATATATATAATATATATATATATATATATATATATATATATTATATATATATATATATATATATTATGTTGTTGTTGTTTTTCTTGTATGCCTTCGGGTGAGAATAAGATTATTATTATTATTATTCTAGTAATGTGACATAGACCTTTAGAAGCTGATCCTACTTACAATCATCTCATAAGTCGTCAGGTTGTAGATTCGCCTCATGCTTGCTGTGTCACTATTAACCCCTTGAGACCCAGAATGTAATTTCCATTGTAATTTGGCTACCATTAGATGATTTTTAGTGAATATAAGCAATGTTTTTATAGATATGACCAGTTTAGTATCCTTGTCGACTAACAAATTTGGTATATTCAGTTACTTTTTTGTAATTTTATGACTAATAACAGACAATTATATATAGCGAAGGAAAGATCTGGGCGTGAAAGGGTTAATTGCTTTGTTACATCTTGAGCTCATATAGTCTGTTGTTATATGCATATATATATATATTTGCAGGAATTTGAAAAGTTCATAAGGAACTCCGGACTTGCCCCCTTCAGTCCTCTCACCCATGAAGGTTACTGGAGACAGCTGAACGTCAGGACAACATGCAATAATGATATTCTCATCATTCCAATGGTAAGTACTCGCTGCCTTTTATACCACTTTATAATTAACCCCTTGAGACCCAGAACGTTATTTCCATTATAATTTGGGTACCATTAGATGATTTTTAGTGAATATAAGCAATATTTTATAGATATGACCAGTTTAGTATCCTTGTCCACTAGTTAATTTGGTATATTTAGTTACTTTTCGTGATTTCATGGCTAACAACATACAATTTTTTTATGTGAAGGGGATAATGGCCAAGCCTTATTTATTATAGATGTAGTGATGACAAGTGTTAATTATCAACAATAAATAGGACATGATGATGGAATTGAGTAATGATGAATACAGCTTAGATTTTATGTCTGCTGATGATGCATTGTTTCCATCTAAAAGGGATTCAGTTTGATAATTAGAATGGAATGTTCTGATAATTTCTGTTTGATAATTTCAGATGCATCCCCAAGACATGACTGAAGACCAGCTGAGTGACGTGAAGAAGAAGATCGTGACGCACTTCACCACGGGTCCCGGCGCTCCTCTGGCCATCACCTCCATCTTCTTCAAAGCATGTGGACAAAAGTAAGCAAGGACATAGTACGAAGATTTCATAACAAAATATACTTTTTTTTTTTTGAGGGGGGAAATAAGGGACAAGATTCACCATAATTCACCCTTTTTCCTTTTGCTGCACAGGGAATAGAGAGCCATGTATTCTAAACGTATTTTTATTTTCGGTTTTTCATTGAATAATACATAGTTTTGTTTATTTCATTCTTTGATTTATGGTTTTCTGTACATTAGACCATCTTCCCAAACATACTGGATGGCTTAACACAAAGCAGATAACTCACTAACAGTTAATACAGATAACAAACCCAAATTATGCACATAGCCATGGTAGGCAATCCACCTAGGAGAGGGACAACCCTGACAACAAACCCGGGCAGGTGGTGCTCGTTAGCCATGGTAGGCAATCCATCTAAGCCCTCATTCAAAAACCGGGGTGGCCTGTCAGGAAGAGCATCCGAGGCGTAAAAGTCATGCTGCAAATTTAAGTAATGAACGCCGACAATAGAATTGAAAGCGTATCATTGACCGTCTAACCTCATAAGACACTATGGGAAAATCTGACGTTAAACAGAAAGATGATGATGAAAGTGAACATGAGCAAGGAGAATTTTTTTGTAGATATAATTATTTAATTATGGAAGATTTGTTGTTTTGCAATTTTTTCAAAATTGTCCTAGAATTATTGTAGGTTGTGTAAAAGTTTGTGATTTTGTCGGAAAGTTTTACAACGATCTGCTTTTCATGATATGTCGTTCGTATGCGTGGGAGAGACCAGTTGTTTGATTTTGTTCTATTTATTTGATCTTTTTACAGAGAGAAGGGAGTGGAACAGGTGCTTGAGCTTCTGTGGGGCCAAGAATACATCACAGAGACCATTTTGGGCAAGAAATTCCGAGTGTCGCCTGATGCCTTCTTGCAGGTAAAAGCTTTGCCTCTCGTCTTTTATTATATTTTCATTACACCTCACTGTGTTAGGGTATGTGCATTAACCCCTTGAGACCCAGAACGTAATTTCCATTGTAATTTGGGTACCATTGGACAATTTCTTTTAGTGCATATAAGCAATATTTTATAGATATGACCTGTTTAGTATCCTTGTCCACTAACTAATTTGGTATATTAAGTTATTTTTCGTAATTTTATGGCTAACAACATACAATTTTTTATATAGCAAAGGAAAGATCTGGGTGTGAAGGGGTTAATGGATCTCGGGCCAGCAGCCTTGGATGCTTTTTTATGATAGAAACACTATTTGATTCCTTTTGTATAGGATGGCATTCATATTGGCCTCTTCCATTTTCAATTGTAAGTGGGAGTGGGCATTATTAGAACATAAGACAATAAGGAAGCTACAAAAGGCCGTGAGACCTACACGTGGTAGTTCCTGTTACTTAACACTACCTACATCCACCTTTCATCCCCATCTATGAATTTATCCAGCCTCCTTTTAAAGCTCCCTAATGACTCCGCACTGACCACCTGACGACCGAGTCCATTCTAATCATTTATCACCCTATTTGTGGAACAGTTTTTCCCTATTTCCTTTTTTAAATCTACGCTTTTCCAGCTTCAATCAGTTACTTCTTGTTCTACCCTGATTACTAGCCGTAAAAACTGAGTAATTAGCTACCTACTCAGAGGTGTGTGTTTACAAATTGCCAGCCCAGTATTTGCTGTACTACTCTACAAAACACATTCACAAAAGGATTATCGTCAAATTGTTTAGTGTCATGCGCATTGGAGCACTTCATTAACTTGCTAAAACAACATTACCAAATTCTGAAACTGTCTTCTGGTCAGTTTTGTTTTGGTACAAGAACTTCTTTGGCTATGCATAGTTATAATTGTTGGGTGATTTTCACATACATGACACTGCCAGTATGTTAGAATATCTATGTAAGGGTAAAGGTAAGCTGGAAAAGCGTAGATTCAAAAAGGAAATAGGGAGAAACTGGTTCACAAATAAGGTGGTGAATTATTGAAATGGACTAAGTCGTCAGGTGGTCAATGCAGAGTCTATTGGGGTATTTAAAAGGAGTCTGGATAAATTCATGGATTGGGAAGAGAGGTGGATATAGGTAGAGTTAAGTAACAGAAACTACCTCGTGTGGGTCTCGCGGCCTCTTGTAGCTTCCTTGTTTTCTTATGTTTTTATGTTCTTTTTAAACTTCCCTATCTAAACAACTAATAATTCTGCCAGATCAACACTGCTGCAGCTGAAGTACTTTATGAAAAGATTGGAAGCCTGGCAGAGCTTGATAGTGAGTCTATGTTGCTGGACATCTGTTGTGGCACGGGAACCATCGGCATCTCCTTGGCAGACGTGAGTATTGTTTTAACTTCAATGTAGGTGTCTTTGTTGCCGTTATTCTCTCCTTAACCCCTTGAGACCCAGAACGTTATTTCCATTGTAATTTGGATACCATTCAGACGATTTTTAATGAATATACCGTATATGGCTGCGTATAACACGACTCTGTGTATAAGACGACCCCCAAAATTTCTAGTAAAAACATAGGTTTTGGGCTATACTCGCCGTATAAGACTACCCTCCAAGGTAGACCACTCAGCTTATACAAGGTTAGGTACAAACAGCACATGGCACTCCTCAACACATAATTCTGGTTGCAACCATACACATAGTTACATTACACATCCTGATCAGCTTACTCATCTGGCTACACTTATTATTTGATTAAAATAATGTGAATTACGGTAAATTATTTCAGTAGAAAGTATCTGTGTTTTTACCAAGGCAGGGGTACGCCTACCATCAATCATTACCTGCGCTAACAACGTCCCGGGACGTACACCACAGGATTTAAGGTTCACATTTTATACTGGGCGTATAAGACGACCCCCAATTTCTGTGGCTATTTTTTAAGGTTAATAGGTCGTTTTATACGCAGCCATATACGGTAAGTAATATTTTATAGATATGACCTGCTTAGTATCCTTGTCCACTAGCTAATTTGGTATATTAAGTAACCTTTCGTTATTTTATGGCTCGACAACATACAATTTTTTATAGCAAAGGAAAGATTTGGGCGTGAAGGGGTTAAGAGTAAACGCAAAGAAGTAGTAGTATTTGTAATTACTGGTGTACTTTTCAGCGATGTAAGAAAGTGTATGGAGTGGAGCTTGTGGAGAAGGCAGCAGAGGATGCTAAACAGAATGCAAAGGAAAATGGTGTAGAAAATGTTGCAGTGTTTACAGGCAAGGCTGAAGACAACATGCCACATCTAATGCAACACTGCACCAAAGCCAACACCATCGGGGTCGTGGATCCTCCTCGGGGCGGTCTCAGTAAGTGATGCATTCTTATCGTCATGTAGTTGTTAGTCCGTTTACAGGATGGCACAAGTTCTTCCCCCTTACCTTTTCCCCTCCATCTTCCCCTTCCCCCCATTCTTCCCACTTCCCTTCCCTCCCCATTCCTCACCCCTTCCTTCCTCCTCCATCTTCGCCTTTCCCCCCATCCTTCCCCCTTCCCCCAACCCCCGAAGAAGCAGCAACCGTCAGCCACCCCCTGCGGCCACCTCCTCCTGAAGTAGGGGACACTGCCCCCCGCCAAGAAGGGAGGGGGGGAGGAAGGATGGAGACCTATATCTCTTGTGCTGAGTTTTTCTTATTTTTCTTAGACTTCTGTCACAAACATTTTTGCTTTTGTTACTTTTCTCGTTTTCTAAGATATTGTTTAGTATAAAGTGTAGTGGATGTAACTCACATTCGTCTCTGTTAGTACAGTATTCACAGCTTTCAGTGATTCCTTCATTATAAAGGTTTGATTATGCCAACCTGTGTCATTGCCATTCATAAGGTAAAGTAAAGGTAAAGATGGGACATACGCTATGCTGCGCGTGGCCTCGGTGCTCATCTCCGTCGCATTAGCCTTTGAGCCTGTGGTGGGTGAGAACTTGTTACCCCGGGACACAGGGCTAGTGTGACATCCGGGTTACCACAGTTACCTTCCCCATGTTTCCCCAGGTACCCATTTATGAACCCCGAAAGGGAGGCGTCGGCTCGCTGTTCATCCTTCCTTTTGGGGTTGATAAATGGGTACCTGGGTAAACCTGGGGAAGGTAACTGTGGTAACCCGGATGTCACACTAGCCCTGTGTCCCGGGGTAACAGGTTCTCACCCACCACAGGCTCAAAGGCTAATGCGAAGGAGATGAGCACCGAGGCCACGCGCAGCTTAACATATGCCCCCATCTTTACCTTTAGTGTATTGTTAGCGCTTGACTTTAAAGTAATCGTCCAGACCCATTTTTTCTTTGCATAATTATGTTGAATAATCATTCAAAATACCTAATCCACAAAAAATTATTCATTTTCACGCCTTATTTCCCTAAAAACATGATTTTTGTAAAAAGCGCGGGAAAAACAACAGCCACATTCCAGCCGTGGCGCGAAACTTGCTGGCGACGACACAAGAGGTAAGCCTCCCAGCCCCGCCCGACACAGACACACGGAGACAGAAAAATGTAGTACTTTGGGAATTTTGGGTGCTTCTGGTATATTTTTTGTGCGACACGGCACATACTTGCATCCTGCATGGGCACGGCAAGAAAGTCGTGCCATTCCCGAGAGCTTAGCACCCATTCACAACCCACACGGCGACGATATATGTGTGCAGACCTTTGGAGCGACGGGGAGCGGCTGGTAGTAGCCAGGGTACTGCAGCCCTCTCATCTCGGTGGCCTTGCTACTACCCGCCGCTTGCCGCCGCTGCACACATCTGCACACATATATCGTCGCCCCCTAGTTTGCAAATGGGTGCTAAGCTCTCGGTAAAGGCACAGCCCCCACGCTGCACCCACACAGGATGCAAGTACATGCCACATCGCACAAAAAATATATCAGAAACACCCAAAATTCCCCAAGTACTACATTTTTCTCAGAGTCTCTGCGCATATGTATCAGGCGTTGCTGGGAGGCTCCCTGTTGTGACGTCGCCGACCCATGGTGCATCGTCTGCTGATAAACAGTTGTGTTTTGAGAGCGCGGGGAATTTACAGATTTTGAATGCGGATCATTTAAAAACGGGTGACTGGATGCAAAATGTGACAACATATTGTTGATATACTCGATCATGGCTATATTTTGACTGCATTAAATCAGGAATGATGAAATGGTCGGGACGATTACTTTAATATTATTTTTTTAATTTAATTTTCATAATTTGTAACTCCGTGTTTTCCTTTTCAGATAATAAAGTAATATTTGCTCTTAGAAAATGTGAGACAATGAAACGCTTAGTCTTTGTCTCCTGTGATCCAAGGAATGCCATCAGAAACTTCATCAGCTTAGGGAGACCCGAGAGCAAGCAGTACAAAGGGGAATTCTTCATACCAGTGAGGTAAGAAAGGAGAGGCAGTAACCATTGTAAGATTATTCACATTAACCCCTTGAGACCCATAACGTAATTTCCATTGTAATGTGGCTCTCATTTGACTATTTTAATGAATTATAAGCAATATTCTTTAGATATGACCTGTTTAGTAGCCTTGTCCACTGGCTAATTTGGTATATTCAGTTACTTTTTGTATTTTTATGGCTCCACAAGACAATGTTTTATAGCAAAGGAAAGATCTGGGCGTGAAGGGGTTAAACGCTGTTACATAAGATAGATAGATAGATATAAGAACATAAGAAAGTAAGGAAGCTATAAGAGGCCGTGAGACCTACACAAGGTAGTTCCTGTTACTTAACTCTACCTATATCCACCTCTCTTCCCCATCCATGAATTTATCCAGACTCCTTGTAAAGACCCCAATAGACCACCTGATGACTTAGTCCATTCCAATCATTCACCACCCTATTTGTGAACCAGTTTCTCCCAATTTCCTTTTTAAATTACGCTTTTCCAGCTTGAATCCGTTACTTCTTGTTTTACCCTGCTTACTAACCTTAAGAACTTTTCCTACATCGCCTAAAATGACTAATATGTGCATCATTCACTTAGCATGTACTTACATAGGTGATTGTTTTATCATCAGTTAAGTCAATTGGTCATCATTACTGAGTGATTCACACATAACAGCTTTATCCTGGAAAGTCATATATTATTGAAACCTTACCAGCTTTATGGATCAATATTTGTGCCACTAAAGACTCATGCACTATAGCCTTTCCAATGTATCAAGTCACTTTAGTCGCTTTAATTTCTACCCATTACCAATATAATTATTAATATATACATTCCTACTCTCCCCCTATGGTGAGCGAACAATACCTCCCTCACAAGGGGGTGGGGGGGAACAAAACTACTACTCTACTAATTGAGAAGGTGGTTGGTGGATAATTTCTGCAAGTGACTTGATAAAATGGAAAGACTGTAGTGGAGATGCAATGAAGATTTTATTTGTGTGTGTGATGTGGTGTGCGCTGATGCCTGATCTTACCACAGAGCCGTGCCTGTTGACCTGTTCCCCCACACGCCGCACTTTGAACTGATCATCCTCTTTGAACGGTGGGAGGAACAAAGGTGGAAAGGCATCATGGAAGGTGAGTTGTTGCTGACAAGATCTAAGGTTTTATTTATTTCATTAACCCCTTGTGACCCAGAACGTAATTTCCATTGTAATTTGGGTACCATTAGACGATTTTTAGTGAATATAAGCAATGTTTTATAGATATGATCTGTTTAGTATCCTTGTCCACTAACTAATTTGGTATATTTAGTTATTTTTCGTAATTTTATGGTTAACAACAGACAATTTATTATAGCAAAGGAAAGATCTGGGCGTGAAGGGCTTAAATTGATTATGAAATGTGTTTTTTTTAATTACTAGTTTTATTATAACTCACTTTTTTTTTTAACACTATATTCTATTTACAGGGAATCCTCTGCCTCAGGATGAAGCATACTTTAAACGCCTGTCAGACAAACCAACGGATGTTACTGAAGAGGAATCGCACAAGGATAAGGTTTGACTTGCACACATTAATGTTTGCTTTTAAGGCATGATTATTACTAGTGTATGGGAAGAATAGATCTCCAGGGATATAAATTTCATGTCACAAAATACATGCCTTTGCTGCACCTATCATGAATATCATTAAGCTATTGTGAGCTTATGTTATCTCTTAAAAGCATAATTTAGGGAGTTGGAAAGTTGCTATATCCTCTTTATATTAATCTGATTATCCAATTGCTCGTTTATTTTACATTCATTATAAAGGGTGAAAACAGAAGTACGAGAGCTCACGTCCATGAACGCGTGTTGTAACAGGACCGATGTACAATACATACATAGATATATGACGGGGTTTCCAAGAAAGTGTTATTACGCAATGATGTTTACTTGTACATACTCTCAGTGCATGTTATGTTGTAATTAATCTGGTGTTTGTTGTCCTCCGAGCAGAGGGCAGCGGAGGAACAAGGGGATGGACCTAGGAAGAAGATGAAGGCTGAATAAAAAGGTAAGATGAAGGCTGAATAAAAAGGTAAGATGAAGGCTGAATAAAAAGGTAAGAGACATTGTTTTGCCATAGTTGTATTTTAATAACATCCTTTAACATGTCAAATTCAAATAATATTATATAACAAATGAGGCACACCCAACCTGAGGGGGCTAAGGGACAAAATGAAAAAAAACTGAGTTACACGCGCCAATGCCTTGTACGACCTTTGGTCACGGGATAAAACACTATAAATCCCTCGGGCTCGGCGCGCCTCAAATAATATATTGTATATACAGTATGTACAGTATGTATTGTATGTAGATTGTTCAAGATTAACTTTGCCAGTGATGTTTATAATCAAAACTTTACATGACTGAAAACCTAGGCTTCAAAGTCAAACGTGATTTGCAGATACGTTCTTCAAACAAAATTAATATTATCAAAGAATTAAATACCATTAACCCCTTGAGTCCCATAACGTCATTTTCATTGTTATTTGGGTACCATTAGACTATTTTTTGTGAATATAAGCAATACTTTATAGATATATGACCTGTTTAGTATCCTTGTCCACTAACTGATTTGGTATATTAAGTGACTTTTCTTAATTTTATGGCTCGAAAACACACAATTGTTTATAGCAAAGGAAAGATATGGGCATGAAGGGGTTACATTTCATGCATTTACGCCTGCTTGAAGTGTGGTCAGCCTTAGAGGGATGCCCTTGAGCACCTGGGAAGAGGAGTCCGTGATGACCACAGAGACGTAGTCGCCCGGCTGGATCGGTTGTGTTGCTCCGCCGTCCTTTTCTATTTCCACGTTGGGAAAGATGACCTTTGGGAGTAAATTAAAAAAATATATTAATCTTTCAAATATATAAATTTTCATAGCCTAAGAAAAATCAATAACTATACTGTCTTCTACTTAAAGTGTTCATTATTATCCTGGAAGTACAAAATGGTATAAATTTATAACATCCAACTACCATGTAATCAAATACCATCATTCATAGTTTTCAACGTGATAGAATTTTGAAGCGTCCAATGTGATGATTTGGCACACAAACTCAATACAGACAACCTAATAGTATGCCTGTGATGATTTGGCACACAAACTCAATACAGACATCCTAATAGTATGCCTGTGATGATTTGGCACACAAACTCAATACAGAAGGTTAATAGTATGCCAGGAAAGTTTGATAACTGGTACATTTTTCCTACACTATATACTTTTGGTGGTTATGAAGACCTGAAAACGAGTTTTCTATAAGTAGCTCCTGTAAGAAATAATCTCAGAATGGCTGCACTGGATACTTAACAGAATTTTAATTTAGAGAGATTTCTAATTCTATTTTCTATTTTCAGGAAAAGCTGGAATCATGGGATCTATGACATGCGCTTCGTGTCCTGGCGGAACGCTGACGTGCGTTTCGACAGGGGATGTTTGCAGCCTGTGTTCATCTTAAGAAGGCGTTTGATCAGTGCTCGCTGGTACTTACTGATTTATCTTAGAGATTCTTCAAGGTTTTGTCTATTGCTATTGTACTGGCATCATGGGACTACTGCCTGCGGCTTAGTTCCTGGTGATAAGGACGTGAGTTTCCAGTGCATTGATGTTGTGATTCTTAGAGGCGATTTGAAGTACATCGACGATCACTGTTTCTGACTGGCTACACGTCCTGCAAGGATTTCTCTGATGCTGGGTATGTAGGCATAATGAACTGAAACTGCATGGCGTCCCATTTGATGTTCATAAGACTGGGCCCGGTTTCTCTTGAGGTCGTCTGTGCTCTGGACCATATTGCCTAAATCAGGGATTACTTTTTAAACTGTGAATGCAGTTGAGCAGGGTGCATCCTTGCCAACTTCAGTAAATCTTGTGATCTGGTGAAAAACAAAGTTGGGCCAACTTTGTGGAGCATCACTCAACACCAGGCAGTCTTTGTTGCACATGTGCTCATTGGGACCAGATATTGTTATAAGTAGGGAGTGTATCCAGCTTTTTTATGTTATAAAGTTATGCAATGTGTCTTTCCATTGCATCTATATTTCATAATACTTTAATATGGTTGGGCAACGTTGGGACAAAGTGATTGCAGCTCACCTGCAACACTAGATTCACTGATTTTGTTTTGCCAGGAAATATATATACTCATGACATTTTTAATCAATATCATTCATTTCATTTATAATTTAGTTCCATGTCTCCACTCATGCAGTAAATCCTCGTTTCAAAGACTTTGAAATCCGTGTCTTTCTGCACAGGTACAACCAAATACTCGTGCTGAGCGAGTCTTTGGCGTTGTCGGTACCTGTGCAGAAGGACAAAGATCCGGATCTTCAAGTTGCTTGTGATCCTTGTCTTACTCTATGGATGTGAGACATGGACACTAAATAGTGACTTGAAGAGGCAAATCGATGACTTTGGTAATAAGTGTCATCGCAGAATCATGGGGCATCGCTGGGATGATTACGTGTCAAATCAGCGATTGCACCGTGAGACAGAATCGAGGCCTATTACCTGCATAGTCCGTCAGCGCCAACTTCGGCTATATGGGCATGTGGCACAGTTAAACCGATCATTCCCATCGGGTTGTATCTGTAAGAGACAATCCGGCGTGGAGGAGACCAAGGCTCACAGCTGGGGCAAGTTGATGTTTCCTGCCGAGAGTTGCTTGATATGGGAAGGGAGCCTTCATGGGGACTCGCGCGTGGTGACCCCGGGAGTGGCGTCGTAGGGTGGGCGAGGCGACGCACCGCACCTCCCGGTGTATGCCCCCAATGAATGATGACAGGATCTATGAACAAAAATGGTAATAATACAATAAGATCCAAAATTGTGCAGTGAAAGACTCTTGCAGTCATGCATGGTACTACATGATATACAGCAAATTTTTAAGTGACTTTGGGTGTTCTAAAGTGACAGAAAAGTTCCTCGGTTTGGGGCGTGGAGGAAGCCATGCCATTCAAGAAGTGGTACTGGCTCGGTATTGTGATATAAAGGTTCCCCTCTCCCTCTATCCATTTTATTCTATACAAAAAACATTTCCAGTTTATATAAGTTTGAAAATTAAGATCGAGTATATACTTTAATTATATAATAATGTGGAAATTTTAAATATTGCGGAGTCAGTTTTTGTAATGTGCCACCCCACTTGTTCGGGAAAAGGCCAGTTGTTTGAAATAAAATTTATTCATCCTGCTCAAAAGATTATTGTTAAAAATGTTATTAAAAAAGAATATAACATCACTTATATAACAGCCTTATGATTTGTTCCTTCCTCATGGTGACCACAGATTGGCAGACAAACTTAGGAACGATTCATCTGTATTGCCTTTGAGCTCCCCAGGGCGGCACAAAATACTGCATTTTTTTTTTTTATTATTATTTTTTACATCTATGTTTATGCGTGTAGGCAGTGACCTCCAGGGCTCGGATGGTAGGCTCTGGAGGCTCACTTGAGGGCTGTGATGGTTGGCCCTCGCCCGTGGTGGCGCAGGCAGGATTTTTATAGTGATGCCGGTAATTAAAGTCTCATGCGCCCCCCTGTGTCCTTCGATGCACTCGCAATCGAAGGTAGAGTTAATGGATAGGGCATGTGGGTGTTCTTAGCCACTCGACGGTGCAGAAAATTTTAAGTGGATTTATGGGTCGAACTAGGGTCTTCAAGAACGCCACTCGGTGGCGCTAACCACTCTGCTACCGCCTCCCCATAAATGCATCGGTTACCTGGTGGAGGCAGCCTGTCGGACCGCACACCACAGCCTCCTGAACCATAAGGCTCAAAAAAGCTTACCCAAAGACAGGGCTTCCGCACTTACGGTCTCTTTAACTCTTGAGGCCCAGAACGTAATTTCCATTGTAATTTGGGTGCCATTAGATGATTTTTAGTGAATAGAAGCAATATTTTATAGATATGACCTGTTTAGTATCCTTGTCAATTAATTAATTTTGTATATTAAGTGACATTTCTTAATTTTATGGCTCGATAACACAATTTTTTATAGCAAAGGAAAGATCTGGGCATGAAGGGGTTAAGGAGAGGCTGGCCTTAGAAAGACGAGAAAGAAAAAAAGAGTATATATAATTAAGGGGTAGGCTAGTATATATCCTTAATAGGGTTACAATAATATATCCCTAATAATCTCATAAGAGATACTTTAATAAATTGTGTGAAAATAACTGGATCATATATATATATATATATATATATATATATATATATATATATATATTATATATATATATATATAAAAGAGGATCTACAGATCACGTGTGGCAGATTGAACGATGGAGGGAAAGACCAAGAGAGGGATGGAGAGATGAGGTATAGGAGGCATTAAGTCACAGCTACAGGGCCATAACTATGCAGGAGTGGAAGGCGAGTATGCATATGACTATTGAGATACATGACTGGGATCATAAGGAGAGATGAAGTGTCCAGTGAAGAGGTGGCAAGAAAATGTGGATTAAAGGAGTAGAGTACAGTGTTAAGAGTAAGGTGATTGAGGTGGTTTGGGCACGTGAAGAGGAGAGAAGGGGGTGAGGCATTGGGGGGAGCTGTTAGAGTGGAAGTTCCAGGTGAGAGTAAGGAGATGGAGGTGGTTTGGGCACGTGAAGAGGAGAGAAGGTGATGAGGCATTGGGAGAGCTGTAGGGAGTGGAAGTGCCAGGTCACCATCCACAGGGCAGGCCAAGGAAGACATGGAGGCAGTGTGTTGAAGAGGATCTGGCAGCATTGGGCATTGAAGAAGTTGAGACAACGGATAGAGATAGTTGCAAGCGTATCATCGGCCGTCTAATCTCAAAAAATTATGGGAAAAACTGACGTTAAACAGAAGAACAAGGAGGAAGGAGTATGGGACGGAGTGATTAGACACAATGTTTCTAAGGGGGCAGCTCAGTGATGAGGACTAGCAGTGTCTAGCACCTTAACCCTTTGAGACCCAGAACGTAATTTCCATTGTATTTGGCTACCATTAGACAATTTTTAGTGCACATTAGCAATATTTTATAGATATGACCTGTTTAGTATCCTTATCGACTAGCTAATTTGATATATTAAGTTACTTTTTCCTATTTTATGGCTATCAACAGACGATTTTATATAGCCAAGGAAAGATCTGGGCGTGAAGGGGTTAAGCAGTCTGCAGCACCCGGGGTAAACTACTGGCAATTGAGGAATCTTAGGGTGACAGATTTTAAACAGCAAAACTAATAAACTTTGCTTTGGATCCTAAACTAAAGATGTAACCTGCAGGATGAAATATCTTGACCAATACATTACTTACCCTTGTATTGCCGTCATTCCTTCCACAAGTTGTAGCTCAGATCTTTTACTTGTCCCTTCAACCAGGACGAGTTGTTGCTGTCCAATCTGTAGATGAATTAGCATGCATTAGTTTTTATTTGAATAATCTATTGCTGTGTATAATATAACACTCAGAGGAGACCACCATCAAACTTCATGCAAAATTACTGTAGCTTCTGCAGTTAAAGTTTTCTTGACTTGAAAAAGTAATGTGTGGGAATTTTCTCTTTTTTATCATTATGTCATTCATTAGCAGGAAATTACATAAGAAAGAACATAAGAAAATAAGGAAGCTACAAGAGGCCGTGAGACCTACACGAGGTAGTTCCTGTTACTTAACTCTACCTACATCCACCTCTCTTCCCCATCCATGAATTTATCCAGACTCCTTTTAAAGACCCCAATAGACTCCGCACTGACCCCAATAGACTCCGCACTGAAATTGATATTGAATATGTCAGCCCTCGGTGTGTAGCTGCTTCACAGTTTACCTGATCTCTATTGAGCTTGGCTACTTCAGAGCGAAACACGTCCACCATCCGGGTGTGGCGTTGCAGCTTCACGGACTGGGGAACATCGTCGACCAGTTTGCGATGAGCATGAGTCTTTTCTCTTAAGCTGCAAGTACATCATAATCATTCAGATAATATTTCATTTGTAATTAGCTACCGTCAATAACACTATAGTCGCCACGGTGCACTAATGTCGCCAGGCGCCATATATTACAAATTTTTGCATCACTACAGACTATAATAGTATGTGTCACTGAAGACAGGTACATAACATAAACTACTGTACATGCCTCTTCCGTGGCACATACAAGTCTGTAGTGATGCTTTAGTGGTGAAATTCGTAATATATGGCGCCTGGCGACTAGTGTTATCCACAGTACATGACATATATGTAATGCTTGTTATCTACAGTATATAATGTCCATCTAACAAATGTAAGTTTATCAGCATCTTCATTCATTCATCCCTTTCAGTGGTAAATTCTTGAAGGCCCTGCATTTTTTTCCTATTTCTCCATCTTTGTTTAATTTCAACTCTATAAGCAGTTGTAAGCAGTTTCAACTCTTTAAGGTGTAAGTGTTAGGTTAAGTGTAAGGCTAACACTCTGATGATTTTCACGTCAATCGATTAAGCACTAAATATCAGCCCTTCAGGATACTGCATGCTCTTATTCCGAAATATATTTGTTAACAATTTCAAGGCAAATAAATAAAAATCCCACACATGCTAACTAACTCAACATTTTCTGCATCATGAAACAATGACTAAATATAAAAAACTCCAGCACTACTTACCTATAGGGAAAGAGGTAGCAGAAGTTGTACTTAATATCATTCAGTAAAGACAAAGTTTCTTGGAAATCTGATTCAGTTTCTGAGCAGAACCCACAGATGAAATCCGACGACAGCGATACATTGGAGATGATGGACCGAACATGTGCTACCTGCGGATAAATATTCAGTTGTAGTACAAAAAGAATATACTTATAACCCTATATATATTGATAGCAAGTTATCAGGCTATTTGATTGCTTTTAGCTCTTAAACAAATCTGTTAAATCTGTTACGTATAAACCTGTTAGGTATAAATAAATCAATAGGTATAAATAAATAAGGTACATATAGGTAAATAGGTATAGGTAGGTAAATAGTTAGGTATAAATAAGTAAATAATTCTGTTAGGTATTTGCTGAACTCCTTAGACTTACTAATTCAACATAGGCTTCTCGGGTGTAGCCTCTCCGCATCACCTCCAGAACCCTCGTGCTGCCACACTGCGCTGGGAGATGGATCTGATTACATATATTATGCCTCTCTTTGATCAGATACAATACTTCGTCGGGAAATCTTTTGGATGAGGAGACGTAAACCTGATCCGAACTTCTGGGTTGACCTGCGATACTCTGTCCAGGAGGTCTGCAAATCTTAGTCCACCTTTCTTGGGCTTGTAAACTGTTTTGAATCCCTTGACCATCTGTGTCTCACCTCCATGGGAAGTGAAATTCCTTGGTGATCTGTTTGTGACATATCTCTATAGCTGTTAACATTCTGTCCCAAGAGAGTAATTTCTTTCACCCCTTGGTCTGACAGGAGTCGCACTTCCTCTAGAATGGACTGGATGTCACGTGACCTCTCCTTGCCTCGGGTGAAAGGCACTATACAGTACGAACACATGTTGTCGCATCCCCGCATGATTGAGATGTAAGCAGACATTCTACTGGTTGTTAAGCTTACTGGAACAACGTCTGCGTAAGTCTCTTCCAGTGACAGAAGTACGTTGACAGCTGCTTCACCTGAAATAAGAACATAAGAACATAAAAAAATAAGGAAGCTACATGAGGCCGTGAGACCTACACGAGGTAGTTCCTGTTACTTAACACTACCTACATCCACCTTTCATCCCCATCCATGAATGTATCCAGCCTCCTTTTAAAGCTCCCTAATGACTGACTAAAATAGACACATCAGAAACAAAACTACATCAATATATAGAAGTTGTGGAATCCCAACTCCCCTTATTCCATTATAACAAAATTATATAGGAGTTTGAGTTCTGCAGAAATACTAACCTTCATCCACTAGAGCCAGCAGTCTTGGTAAGTCCCTGTAGCTATCAGGACCAGCCACAACATCTACACTCTTCTCTTGTTCAACCAGTTTCTTCTTGAGCCTCTCAGCCATGCAACCCAAAACACCAATTTTCATAGGTGGAGCGCGTCGCTTTCCCCACCGCTTGTTCTTCAGGCCTTTGAGGTACTGCAGCTTGTTCCATACCTTGTCCTCAGCCCCTTCCCTTATGGCACAGGTCATCACCAACACCACATCCGCCGTCTCTAACCGGTTGGCACGAACATATCCATGGTCTTTGAGGATTGACCAAGCAACCTCCGTGTCACTAACATTCATTTGACAACCATACACGTCAAAATACACCTTGCGGCCATGACCACTAATGTCGTCTAATGCTATATAAGGATGAGATATCTTTTCTAAATCTCTTGCCGATAACATTTTCTGCGGCAGACCACTGTTGGCAATGAAGTGCTCCAGCCCGGGCCCTTCTCTTAACCTTCTTGATGTGCTGTGAGCATTAGTGTCGCTGGGGGTGCTGGATGAAGTCTGTAAGTGTGAACTGGTGTCAATGCCTTCCCTTTGAGCAGAGTACCAGCGATGCCAGGCTATCCTAGGAGTCCCATGGTTAGAGGATTGTGATAGGATATGCCTTGCACTACTGTTTATTTTCTTTGTAACCCCAAGTGGACAGGAACTGATGACATCTTGCTGTAAACAACTGAATAATCGATGCCAGGGCCTGTAGGACATCCTGGGGGCGCTCGACACAATCCTGTAAATATACAAATCAGTAAATAGACAAACAGGTAAATATTATTAGGTAAATATGTAGATCTACAATATGCAAATAAGAAAATATAAGGTAAAAAGAGGGCAAGAACTGCGCGGTCATTTTCGAGACATTGACTAATGTTTCCTGATTTAAAAAAATGGTGCTTTTTCTGATGGAGATATACTTTTCCTACGGAAACCCGTTAAAATATTGTTTTCGTTTTTTTCATCACCAAATCCTAGGGTTGCCGTTTCCATTGATAACAATATATCTCCATCAGGAAAAGCACTAAAACTTGCCCAGGAAAAAATAGCCAGTGTCTCAGGAAGCAGCGAAGTGACGGAATTGTACAAAAACAAGTGTGGCCGCCCCGCCCCGCCCCGCATTCGCTATAATGGTCGCCGAGTGGTCCACTCTGCTCCGCCTTGCCTTGAGGATTATTACCCTAACCTAACCTCCTAACGGGAGCGGCTCCACCTCCCTTGACCCCTCGGCGAGATAATTAACCTAACAGAACCTAACCTCATTGGTGTAGTTAGGCCTGGGCATTGGGGGCTGTAGCCCAGAATGTTTTATGAATAGCCCCGGATCTCAAAGTTGTTGGTTTTTTTTTTTTTTCTTATGCTTTTCCGTTGGAAATCATTCGTTCCCCGAGATATTAATTTCTGAATATATTTTAACTATGCGCCAGCCACTGGCAGGTTAGGTTAGGCTAGATTTGTTTAATAAGCAGTGGTTAGTTAAAAAATGGGGGACTCCAGACGGGGAGGGTGTGTCTGTATGCGCTATTAGACAATTATATATATCATTTTTTCAATATATGTATATGTTTTTTTAAGTTTTAAAGGTAAAGCGGAAGTGGAATGCTGCACAGTACACTAAGCAAACAAATATATAGAAAATGTAAGTGGTAACGACAGCGCAGTTCTCGTCCATTATAACCAAACATACAAATAGGTAAATACATAAATATACAAACAATAAATAGGTAAATGTGTAAATAGGTACAAGTAGAACTACAAAATGAGACATGTATTAGAGAAGGAGAGAGAGAGGAAATATCACACTTAGCACGTGCTCAGCATATGGATAACTTGGATGGATAACTTACATGACGAGCGTGTAGTCTGCAGCCTATCGATGGGTAGTTCCATAAGGCAATACATCACACATGGTCCTCGGCTCTCAAGCTTTACTTTGCCATGCAAGGATCTGGGTCTGTTGCCAGGCGCCGGGGACAGTGGGACTTGCTCAAGGTTTGTTTACCTTCTCGCTCTTGCCCACGCGCTGATCACAAAACTCTGCGGTGACGTATTGCCAGATTTCAGTAACTCCGTCGACTTGTATGCAATATTATTATTATTAATAGCTACTATTATTATTATTATTATTATTATTATTATTATTATTGTGAGGGTCCGAAGGAAAGGAAGGAGAGAAGGAAGGAAGGAGAGAAGGATAAATGAGGAGATGGAATAAGGGAGAGAGAGGCGACAATGGTTTGGCTGATACAACATTATCCTTATCAGCGAGGGGAGAGCAAGGGGCCAGCTGGTGATTTGCTGACCTCAGCTGAGGGTCCGTCCACAAGAAGAAGAATAGGGAGAAGGAGTAAAGGAGAGAGAAAGCGAGGAATAAGAAGAGGGAAGAGAAGATCGAAGAAAGAACAAGACATGAGGAGAAGAGGAAAGGCTTGCTGATGATGATACAAAAGATGTGCCATCGGATCGAGGAACGGATTGTCACATCACACCTCTCACATCACACCTCAGATGATTAACTGTCATACATGAGAATGAGATCACCTCTGCCTTGTACCCAACCACCTGCAGGCCACAGCTGCACCAGGAAGGCTCGCCTGTCTCCTGAACAGAGGACAGGGGACAGAATATATCTAGACTTGATTAGGTTAGGTTAGGTTAGGTTATTAGATTATCCGATGATATAGAGTGTGTGCAGTCCTGCGTCGCGGTGACTTCTTCCGAGACTAGTGTATTAGTGAAGAGAGTGACTCAGTGCCTTCCGAGACTAGTATAGTGTATTAGTGAAGAGAGCGAGACATACTTTCGTGTCCCTTCGTGAGTGTGGGCACTCACCCCTGCTCCTGCAGCTGCAACCAGGCTTCCCGGGGACGCCGCGCGTGCCCGCTCTGCCGCGCCCCGAGGCACGACCTTCTTATGTTAAGGAGGCCGTGCCCGAGGCCGCTTGCTTGCCCCGTGGGGCAGGTGCAACTCTACGGTGCCACGACGACCTTGTTTCACACCTGGCCCTGTAGCTTCTCGTCTGGGGCCCTCCAGGGCCCCGGGGAAGTGCGAGACATACCCAGCAAGGCTTTAGGAACCTTTGGGCATCCCAGTTCTACAAGGAGGCTACGCAGCAGCTGGTGACGTATTAATTATGGTATAGGCACTATAGTGCATGACAGGGTGGGCCATTAAGGATGCCCCCGGGGGACCTGTAACAAGCCAGGGGCCTCGGGGGGGACAGGGAGGGTGCCCCCCGGCAAATGCCAGGGATTTTACCGGGCTGGGGATGCAAGCTCCCCGCATCTCTGACGCCCCGGGGCTGTGCCCCGTTTGATGTGAAACGTAAGTACATAAGTACATGGAGATATGCCCAACCCGGCACCCTACAGGTAGGGGTGCTGGGGTTAGTTGTCATGCCGCGTCAGCGACCGATCGGATAGAACCGTAGCGGGTAGGGGGGCCCGCTGAGAGGAGCTTCATCCCCCGTTGCGCCCCCTCTCCCCAAACGGGGCGTAATAATAATTATTATTATCATCACTATTATTGTTGTTGTTATTAATATTAATATTATTATCATCCTTTTTTTTGTTCTACTGTAGTTTAATGCATTACAAGGCAGGTACATTATCAAGTAAACCGTCCTTTATTTGTAGATCTGACAATTTGCAGCATTTCTAACCCCTAAAACAGCCGTCGAAAATGAAAACTAACATAAGGGGGATCTGAGGGGGCGAAACCCCCCAATTAGTGCTAGGTTGTGCAGTTTTACCCTGACATTATATAAGGTGGAAAGATAACGAGGCAACAGCCATTAGTTTGCAGGGAGGACTAAACAACCTCACATTCGTCCCACTTATGCTTTCCCTCCCTCCCTCTCCCACTCACAGTAGCGCCGCCATGACATTTTGACTGGGGTGGACAAAGTTGGACACAGATCTAGTGTGGGGTGGCCATGGTATAGTCATTAAAAAGAAATGGTTGAATTTTCATTAGACCTCTGACTCATATCTGGCCGATCTTAGATCCGCCACTGCCCACTCATTCCTCTCACTCTCTCCCATTCTCTCTCTACTTAACTTACGGTGCAGAAATATGAAGAATAGCAACAAAATAAAGTGTTGTATGGCCAAAAATCTTTCTCTTCCTCCTTCCAGCTGCCTGGACACACACCCTGCTTCCTTGCTAGCTCGCCCTCGACTGTCGTTCGTACCAGATTACTCAAGGAGCTCAACACTGCATCGAAACACTAAACCTTTCTCTTATTTCCTTCCCACGCCCTTACCTGTTGACCTTTAACCAATAATTCTTGACCTGTAACGTTATCTAAGTCTTAAGTATTAGTAAATGTGAGTTAGTAATAGTGTTGGTATAGTTTTGTAGTTTTGTTTTCTATCTTTTATTGATGGGGTTCGTTAGTGCTTCGAACTCATTAACAGCGTCACAGAGGATTGTGGGTAGGATATAATTTTTCCATTTTTGCTACGTAGTTTGCGGGCTGTTTAAGGACTGGATTGCTTTGTTAGCACTGGCGTAGCTAGGTACCTATCAATGGGAGGCACTAGGCAAGCGGAGCTCAGGGGCCACTCTGATGCCTCATAGAAGGATATATACTAAGATCAGATCAGTAGTGGGTATTAGAGCATTATACATCATACGGCAGCCATGGCCAATAGGAGGGGCACCTGGGGGGGCACAGAATTTTCATGGGGGACACGTGCCCCCCCCATGCTCCCCCCGTAGATACGCCACTGTCTCTCTCTCTCATCATAGTCACTATTGATCATCAAGGTCAAGGCCGTATTGACAATTACTCATATATATAAAAATGCTTAATTTTTGTACACTGTTAAAATTGCTCCACGAAGATTTCCATCGAATAAAATCTCCTGCACTAGATAAGCATTTAAAAATAACCAAAACTGCAGGAACGCCTGGAGAATTGAGGCGGCTACTCGCGAGGTTTTTGATGCCAAAGTGATTTTGGTATGATGAATTTTTTTTTTGTAAGAGTTGTAAGAGTTGTAAGATGCGGAGGAAGCCATGTTGTATTCAAGTACCAACCAAGATTATCTAAGAGACCTCCTGGAACAACTTTGGATCTGGACCAAAGCAACACAGAAAACATGCTCCAAAGCGCGCGCGAGGACAGATCACAATCAAAATGGACCAAAATATTCCAAGATTTTGCCTCGCGAGTAGCCGCCTTTGTTATTTTGTCCTGTGCAGCGTTTGCCTGACGTGACCTTGAGGCGGCGGCACCGTGGGAGCAGCGGGTGTCAACAAATAAGGTGTGTGTGGCAAGGGGCAGGTGACGCGCCAGGAATGTGCGGGACCTCCAGCACAGGAAATGAGACGAGAATTGTGAGACCTGAGGCGCAGGTCAGGGGGGGAGGGGGGGAGGACCGCGCCATGTGCCCAGTGAGGGGGACAGAGGCAGGGGGGGGGAGGGAGGCCGTCCTGGAAACACAAGTCCATGCATTCATAAACCTTTTTTTTTTTATCTGTCGCGACAACTAGTGGGTTGTTTTCCTAACAGAGCATACTGCAATGAAATGCATGGTTGAACTGCAGTGAAATGTATGCATTAATACTGAACTTGATAATATATGGGTGTGTGCATCTGGGTGTGTGCATCTGGGTGTGTGCATTTGGGTGTGTCTAGGGGTCGTGCAAAGCATAACATGTGCGTTGCATGGGAGAAAGACTGACATAGCTGAAATATAGTGTCCAGAACCATCAAGGTAGAGCCTATGCATTAACATGATGAATTTTGGGGATATATATATATATATATATATATATATATATATATATATATATATATATATATATATATATATATATATATATATATCTATATACTGTATATATAGGTACACACACACATACACACACACACGCACACACACACATACACACACACACGCACACACACACACACACACACACACACACACACACACACACACACAAACATAGGCAATTTTTCGCGTTGACTGCAAAATGCGAAACTCATGTGCACGATACTGAAATATTCTCTGCGAAATTGACGGTGTGTAAATAAACAAAAGTTTTGGAGTATGTCATAAAACCGACTTTTCATTTTTCCGGCGAAATCCGAGCGAGGGTCTGGCTGCCTCAGGCCATTACCACTGCCACGCCGACCGAGGGTGCGAGGAGCCGGGCGCCGGGTCCTGCCAGGGCTCGCCTTACGGAAGTAGGAAGAGCAGCATCAGTGAGTCTCGTGACCTGCTCTTAATTAACACAATATGACACAGCTCTTCCCTCTTCCTGTCCAACACAAGAGATGCCAGCTTATATATATTATATATATATATATATATATATATATATATAATATATAAAATTATATATAATATTATATAATATATATATATATATAAATATATATATATATATATATATATATATATATATATATATATAATATCAGTCTCTATCGGTGCAGTGGTGAGCAAAATGAGAAATGGAAAATCTTATAATTCTTTCATAATAAATTTTCTGGTAAGGCATCATAACATTATAATATTAACCACCAGGAACGTAACCATGTAATTAAGCGGTGTTGCATGCAAACTTTTTGTCCTGCTTGTTTGATAATTAAGGCTTAAATGTAACACTTTTAATTCCAGTTATAACATTATACGTTGTTTCGCATCACGTATGCACTCTGAATAGTTCACAGCAAGTATTAGATATACTTTATCCCACTTAGCGGATGAATTCATTGCAATATCAGTATGGAAAAAAACTCAATGTATTTTTTCCCCGCAATACATATCACTTCTGTAAAATAAGCATATTCTCGGCTCCACGGGCGATCCTTTGGTCACGCCGACAAAGGGAGGCGGGTTGCGGCGGCGACCCGGAGCCTGATGAAGATATTCACTGGTGAAATATTCACGGCCTCCTCATAAAGCTTTCACGGTAGTTTTCAGCATGGAAAGTTTTTGGGGTGACTATGATAAACTTTAGGACTTTTTTCCCCTCGTGGTGACCATACGGCGGCGTTGGCCCGTGAGACCTTCATTGTGGCGCCTCCCTCCCGCCCGCTAACACGGCCCGACACTGTTTCCATAAACGGGTGTGAATAACGGAGTCATTACGCCTAAATGTCGCTAATGACGACCAGCGGGGGAGACTGGGAACGACACCACTTCCCGCCCATTGAAGGCCGCGGAGGACGTCAGCAGATAAACAAAAGGCGCGCGAGTTACGGCCGTGTCTGCCTACGGAAGAAGAGGATAAATGATGGGGCGCCTTTGACGGGCCTGCCAGGCTGTTAGAGCTGGTCCGTGGGGGAAGCCCAGGCCACGACGATGCAGAAAAGTCCTGCTATACATTATTATCTCCCAGAACACTGTGTGGGAAGCAGGCCTGTGGCTCAGCTGGTAGGCTTACCGCTGTCACAGAAGGTAACGGGACGGCATGATAACACTACAGCATCCTGATGTGATAAGCTAGACGCCTTTCATCTTTAGAGGAACTAGGCGTCTGTGGAAGCCATATCCTTACTTCTTTTGAAATGTTCATAAAATTATCAAGTCGGACGATGATGGGACGAGCGAGCTCTCCAGACTCACTATAGGATTCCAAAAGAACTTGATTCTTTTTCAGACCTGCGGAAGTTCCTGTCTGTTAGACTAACAATTATATCATGTCTGTCCACTTTATCTCTTGATCTGAAGAGCTTAGTCATGTCAGCTGCGCGAGGCGGAGGTGGGAAGGTCAGACAAGAGTATTACATGGTCGGAATGCCACGTCTACACGGACAAGTGTACGAGTGTCCATGCCGGAAATAGGTAATCACAAGTCAAGAAAAAAAGACTGAACTTCTAACCATTAGCACCAGAAAATGTGCATGAATATTTGGCATTCTCATTCTAATCGTACACTGGAAGGTACTATAACACTTGCCGGGTGGCTACATGTAAACACACTATAGTCTTTTCAATGTATCAAGTCACTTTAGTCGCTTTAATTTCTACCCATTACCATTATAATTATAAAAATATACATTCCTACTCTCCCCCTACGGTGAGCGAGCAATACCTTCCCTCACATGGGGGGTGGGGGGAACAAAACTACCACTCTACTAATTGAGAGGGTGGTTGGTGAATAATCTCTACAAGTGACTTGATAAAATGGAATGACTATATAACACTTGCCGGGTGGCTACATGTAAACACACACCCAAACAGGTAACCTTGAGGGGATGCACAGGTCTCTTTATTACGCCCCGAGTCACCTGTGCAGACTTAGGTACTGGAGCGGCCGCTGAGAACCTGTGCAGCAACAAACCTCGATCGCCTCTTAAGGTCTGGCTCCTTTTTACCGCGTGCGGGTGACTACACAGACTGAGAAGGAGAGGAAGGTTCGCGGCCGCTTGAGGACTGTGAAAGGTGGCTTGAAGACATGAATGGCACGAAGCAAAGGAGATCGAGAATGAATGAAGAGGGAGAATGAGGCTCCAGGTGTGGCCTCCTTAGTGGGACGTACTCGATGCTCTACCCACGATGTGCATTATGGCGATAATAAGCTGCTTCGATCATATTTTGAATGCGGCCTACTTGTTTCAGGAAAAAAGAAGGGAAAGAATAAGAGAGAAAAAACAGTGCTCTACAAAGGAAGACCTGCGGGGGGGGAGGCTGAGGGTGGAACGCGCGGTATGTGAAGCAGACACGGACAGAGGAAGTCGTCTTTCACGCCATACAATGAGAGATGCCCCAAACCCCTCAAGAAATCTAATCTTTATGATAATGTTCAGGGCTCAGACATCCTTGTAATTAATAAGATGAAAAAAAGCTGCCGGCCTCTTCGGTATGTGTTGGTACTACAATGGAGATAAATGTCCTTTAATTTTCTCATAATTATCCTCCGCAGGAAGTGATGGTATAGGCCTGATGGGTAATTTCTGAATGAATAAGTTGTGAGAGCATAATGTGCCACGATGGAAGGTGCCTATTGACTGCAAATTATCCAGCTCAGTGTGTAGGCTTAGCGACGGTTCTGTCAAGGAAGAAGAAAAAATAATCAAAGACCCAACAAGCCCAAAGAACCACAAGGAGGAGGCTGCCCGGCGACACAAAGGGCGGCGGCGGCGTCTTGGCGGGCACCGGAAGCCTCATGACGTCACAACTATGGCGCCTTTTCTGCTCCATTCACGGCCTGATTACGCCGCCTGGTGAGCCTTCGGTCTGTATGAAATGCCTAAAGAGATGGTATTTCCGTGACAGCCATTACGGAGCCTTTTCTTCGAATCGCATCGTACACGAAATGAGTTAAATGAAGCCGGGAGAGTTGCGTGTAAACACCGTCCACCTGCTGTTGGCATGATGCCCAGAGGATGGCAGGTGGGGCAGCGAGGGAGAGGGAAGGGAAGGGGGGGAATGCATTATCCACAGGCGATCAGTGTTTTCGTTCATCCCTGAATTCGCGTGGGCAAGCGACAGACCACTAGGAGGCGCTCATCACTATTGCTCCTCCCACCAAACATGACGCAGTGCTGGTGAAAGGGAAGGTGACAAAAGATTAACAGGTGACGAGAAAAAAAACGATGAAATATTGATAAACGACTAAAAACAGAGGAAGAAATCGGACAGTAATTAAATAAGAAATAAAGACAAAGTAAGAAATATAAGGCGGGGAAGAGGATGATGGGGAAGGGTTACAAAGAATGAAGGAAGGAGAGGTGGGTGGGTGGGGACGTAGGGTCTCGTATCAGATGGCGAGTGACGGTGGCAGGTGGCGAGGGGAAGAAGGGAGGTGGTGACGAGGGTGTGACGCCCAAGGTGGTGCGTGTGACTTGTGGTGACGGAACACTGGTGGGAGAGTCCTGGGCAGGTCACGTGACGGTAGGCTACTTCAGACATGGACTGAGAAATTTGGCAACTGCACATCCATCCTCTTCATCGTCTCTCTTCATGTTCTTCACTTTCTTTTCACAAATATTCACTCCTTCGTTCATTCTCTTACCCCAATTCACCTTCCCTTTTTTAACCCTCCTCTGCTTTCTTCATGCATGTCCTTCATTCATCTATTCATTTTTTCTTCTTTAAGTAGGGGTAAAGAGGTAATTTTCAATGAGCCAAACATTCGCAGATTTCATGGCTCGTCTAAGACTTTGGCGTTAAGAATCTCGATAATTCTACGTCTGACTCAAAACAACCCTTTCGCATCAAACTAAAATGGTCAAAATTACGGGTGTAGATCTATTGCTATTATGGAAGATACTTATAAGGAATGCAGCGAGATAAGCTTATTGCCACCTTTCACCATGCTTTGGGTCTGGCTGGCGTGTGGACGTAACTTGTATCTATAGACATTTACAACGTTGAGGTTTTATACAGCGATAGGTAGGAGTTATTGAGAGGCTTAACCATACCACAAATGGAGCAATTAGAGGACATGAGAAGGTTATCGAGCCCACTTTGGTCATAAGCGTTTGTTTCCAGCCATAAATATGCGTGGGACGTAATGGTTTGTTTTGGAGGCGACAGGACGATATTGACCCGGTTATAGCACGTAAGGGTTAAAATCATAGTCGTCTTACAGGGAAAATTGGGTTCTATGTAGTCATCCCTGTCAAGACCCGAGCCTTGCCTGGGCCAGTTCTTGCCTTAACCTCTCGGGAGCAGACAATGTCATTCATCTGTGGCCTCGGGCAGTTCCCAGGGAGAGTGGATGCTGGCGAGAGGGAAGGGGTGAGGAGGGGGTCAGGAGGGGGTCAGGAGGAGAGACATATAAGGGAGGAGGAGGAGCAGGGGAGGGAAAGGTAATGCTAGGGATGAAGGCTGGACGGAGGAAGGGAGGAGTAAAGTGGAGAGGCAGGTTGCAATGTAAGGATTGTGGGATCGGAATGTAGAAGTGTTGCAGACTAAGCAGGCTGAGAGAGGAGGTGGAGGCTGTGTGTGTGGGAGGGCGGAGGGGGGAGGAGGGTATCATGGCGGTCAATGCAACAGAACTTAATAGATAATGGCAATAATAACAAAAAACTGAAATGCTTGCAAACTTTTTTTTTTTTTTTTTTTTTTTTTTTTTTTTACGTTGGAGCCTATAGCGCCTGTAGGCTATTGATTCGTTTTGAGGGCTAAGGTGGTTGACTACGAAGCCTTTCTAACAAAACAGGAAAATTATTGTAATATAACAACTCCTATAGACAAAACCATAATAAAAGAAAACATAACAGATATCCGATGTTACTAATTGTTTGGTCTAATATAAGAGTCTACATGGAGTAAGGCGTGTTCCCATTAACATTAACTTTCCCACTCAAACAGAAGTCGAGGGTCACTCCGGCTGCGGGAGAACGACAAAAGGGGTGTCGTTAGCCGCTATTACATAACCACCGGAGGACGCCACCTGGAATTTTGTCTCATCTGTTACCTGGCCGCGCGCCTCTGTTTGTAATTAGCGCAGGTGAGTAAGGTGGGCTAGACGGAGACTCCCTGAACGAGTATCTATCTTTGAAGGGGGAAACAAAAGACAAATTCAAAAAGATATTCAATGAAAATAAGAGGAGAAAAAACCATGATGGAATCGACTGCAATTTTGAAGTAACGAGCGCAAGTATACCAGGTACACAAACACACACACACACACACACACACACACACACACACACACACACACACACACACACACACATGTAAGTTTGTATGTATAACGGAGAGAGAGAGAGAGAGAGAGAGAGAGAGAGAGAGAGAGAGAGAGAGAGAGAGAGAGAGAGAGAGAGAGAGAGAGAGAGAGAGAGAGAGAGAGAGAGAGAGAGAGAGAGAGAGAAGTGTAGGAGGAATGATAGGGGAGGAGGGAGGGGAAGAGGGCACCCCAGAGCCCACACTGGGGTAAGTTTAATCTGTCAGGGGGGCCTCCGGGGGATTTCCCAGCCACGGAGGGTGGAAATGATGTAATTGTCCCTCATTGGTATGCAAACAGCCACCGGGAACGTGGGCCCATAGACTTGGCCACGCCCCCTCCCCGCCCACTCCTCAAGGGCCACCCACACCAGGTCACCTCCCCCTCCCTCCTGCGTGTAACCTACGAGGCCTTTTTACATGGGAGTACATCGGTCGTGTGATTCGCAGCCGTTCGTGACACCTCTGTGCGTACCTTAAGGTGAGCAGCTCAGTCACCCCTGCGGCGCCACCTGGCCTCCGCCTCCTCGGACCCCCCGCCTTCATGGGCCTCGGACCCCGCGGCCTCCTCGCAGGTCATCACTCATGCCTCCCCGCTCCTCCAGAAGCCCCTGTGCTCCTGCTGCCGCCGAGATGTGGTTTTCCTCTCAATATGCGCCTGAGTTTCGTTTATACATGTGACTATTTGCCTTTATGATTATGAATATTTGTTGCCCCATCACCGGGTGCCAGGATGATGCTTAAGAACATAAGAACATAAGAAAATAAGGAAGCTACAAGAGGCCGTGAGACCTACACGTTCCTGTTTGCTTGGCTTAGGAATGTAACAAGTGTCTAAACGTCTTTCCTTTTGATATAATTATGACCATATGGTGCTAGATATGTGACCTCCATGACAATGCAAGGTATGCGTAATGTATCTATTCATTTAGACCTTTTCTTTTATACTTATACCTTATACTTTCTTATACTTATATACTTTATACTTTCTTTTATGCCGTCAACAAAAGTGGAGTTCACGGAGCCAATTAATATGTTCTGTCAAAGTAATTAATAAATGACCACCGAGAGGCTGCCGAAATACCTGGAGAGCCGCGCTGCCTTGGGGATATTTTGCCGCCTTCCCGCCACCTCGCCGCAGCCTCCCGCCAGGTGCATTGACCATTAATTCCACAGTAATTACTCCTTGATGAGCGTGAGATGAATCCTGATGCGTGAGGCGCTGAGCAAATGAAGAAGACAAGTGTATGCCTAACGCGACGCTACAGGACGAGGAGGAATGTTTTGAATAATTGACTTTCTCTCTTAGTCTCTTACCCACTAGAATATTAACATTTTTCGGCGCGTATGATGCCGAGCGCCGACTTGTCCCCTCTCCCTCTCCCCTCTCCTCCCTCTTCCTCTTCCCTCTCCATTTACACTCTCTCTCCCTCTCATGTTCTTACATACGAGTATCAAATATAAGAGTATCATAAATTATTGCTCCTTGTTTTTCGACGCTTCTCATACATAATTATCTTTTCCTTGGTTATAACGAGGAAAATGATAGGCATATATAAATAAACATCAAGAAGTCCTAACGAATACATAAATGCATGTACATACACAGTAATGAACATGTAACGCGAGCATGTTTCCTTTCATACATATCATTGCCTAACATCCATCACAATAAATGCAACATTTTTATGTGTTCGTTACAATATGAGGATTAAAATTAATGACATTTTGCATATACATACGTTTTCAATCTCTTTAAATTCACACAAACATTTTAAAGGACCGGCTTTAACCCCTTGAGACCCAGAACGTAATTTCCATTGTAATTTGACTACCATTAGACGATTTTTAGTGACTATAAGCAATATTTTATAGATACGACGTGCTTAGTATCCTTGTCCACTAATTAATTTGGTATATTAAGTCACTTTTCGTAATTTTATGGTTAACAACAGACGATTTTATATAGCAAAGGAAAGATCTGGGCGTTAAGAGGTTAATAAACTTTAATAAACTGGCAAGAGATAAAATACAACATTTGATTGATTGATTCCTTTTGTTTTATGAGTGCATTCCTAATTATCCGAGAGTAGCAGGGAGAGAAGAGGCGCCTTTTGAGTATGCCGACCCCCCACAGGAAGGCTCTTACGTCCCTGGGCCTTAATAGTGGTGGTAATGAGGCGAGAGTAAGTTCGGCCCATCCTGTAGGCTGGGTAGAGGGGTGAGGGAGTGGGTGAGGGGGGGAGGCGGTGGCAATGAGCGACCGTGACCACACCTGAGCACTCTTAAGTCATCCATTAAGTCACCCATTAAGTCACCCATCGCCCCCGCCCGGCCACCATTAGCCCATTATCACCATTATCACGTGTGTCTTGTTTGTTTTCTCTTTCACATCATCTGCCGCCGCAATATCGACCATTGTAAGTTAAGGTAAGGTCGTGGCTGCCTGTGTATTGCATTGCCTACCACGACACGACCATCGCAACCATGGAGGTAGATGATCGCAACATCGTCACTCTGGGGATGAAATGTACACTAATATTACCATTACTTCTACTATTACTACTACTACTACTACTACTACTACCTCTGCGACTACTGCTGCTACTTCCAATACTACTACAATATGGTGATAGTGCACTGTCGTCTATAATTCTTGCAAATTAATCATTATACTCAGGTAGGAAAATGATTTATGTACTAATATGTCATAAAGTATAAACTGGCATATTAATCGCTCAAAATAGGGTTTAGCATTGACGTAATCAGAAAACTGTGTCTATATACGTGTTCAGCATGACTCAAATCCGCTGTGGTACAATTGTTATGAGGATCTGAGATGTGAACATTTGCACCAAAATATGCCCTTGCAATTTTTTGTAATTTTGAAGATTTTTTTTTTTTTAATAACTCAAAAAAGATGCAGCCAAGCAAAAACTGTATAAAATAGTAAATTAGCAGCAAAGACTTTCATTCAAGCTATAGTGGAATAATTTTGGAATGTAAATAACTGAGAAAAATAAATTTTCTTAATTATTCACATAACATCGATTTCTCCGAAAAGTATAACAGTTAATAGAGCACTGGTTGCAGCACGGGATAGAAATTGTCCGGCATGACAACTTTGCTTCTATGCATTTTCCCTCTAGGACTAATAGTTACGTAGTGAAATGGCAAAAACGTGGTGGTTATAAGGAAGTACTAAGGAAGCACAGAAGGGATAGGACTGTGTGAGGGAAGCACGTCAAGAAATGTTAATCCACTTACGATAAGGTAAAAGTTCATGGTGTGTGTGTGTGTGTGTGTGTGTGTG
>JACEEZ010022317.1:905378-912878 GCA_016584305.1 Chionoecetes opilio | reverse complement strand
CATAAGAAAATAAGGAAGATACGAGAGGCCACGAGACCTACACGAGGTAGTTCCTGTGCTAAGACTGTGCTAAGACCATGCTAAGATTGTGAATTGCTTGTGCGTGCTGCTGTGTTGAGGTACATTACAGTGCATAAACTTAAGACGCCAAGACTGCATGATTTTTGCTTCGCTTAGATGCCTCTATCTGGATTGTTGATTTGCCTCGCTGAACACTGCACGACACAGCCACACAGTATACACACCGCCTCAAGGCTTGGCAGGGCCGGTGTGACGGGGATAAAGAAAACATTCCATCAGGAAGACCACGACTGCCACCAGCGCACCGAGGCCCAGGATCAGAAAGGAGCTCTGCAGGTGGCCGAGAGTCAGCTCTTCAGGCTCACGCTCCCTCCGCTGTGTGGGAAGGCACGGGGGAAAGAAGGAGTTAAGAAAATAAAAAGTAGTGATAAAGGTACTGATTCCATGCACGGTGTTAGTCGTGCGGCTGTATACGAGAGGCGAAAGACTCTTACAAAAAGAAACTATAGTCTGATGGGAACATTCTTTCTTTAAAGTAGTACTCAAAAGTATCACCTAAGGAGATATGAATTCAATCTGTTTGGCAGCAGATCACTTTGACTTAGTTATCTTGATAACCTCTTCGATAATTATACATCAATAAGTTATAGCTTGCTTGATGCACAAGGATATTACAGCCTGTATATATCTGTGTGGAGTGCAATCATAAACAAAAATAGAACTGCAAGATTCATTCTAAGCTGTCATTTAAAGGTTACGGGTACAGACAGAGGAAGGAATGAGGACATAAAGGGACGATAGGCAGGTGAAGCGAACACGAACCTGTCCACCACCGTCAGAAAACTCGTCCATGATCTCCGAGTACCACTTGTACACCAGTCCCGCCTCCACCAGCCGCTGCAGCCCCGTGTTAAACCTGTGCCTCCACGGTGTGCCTTTTCTGAAGAAGAACACCAGGTTACCTTCATACAGCTGGCTCCTCAGGTGGTAGACGTCAGTGTTGTCTCCGAGGACGCGATACAAAACTTTTAAGTAGGAGAGGGTTTCGATGTGGGCGTGCGTGCCGGCCAACACCCGCGCCACACATGCCTCCTCGCCGGTGAAGCGCAGGGTTTTATCCTCGGGTGTCAGATATACTTTAGCTCCCAGGGTGGCCAGCGAGGCGTCTGAGGAGGCAAGCAGCGCCGCAGGAACGAACTCGCCGTAGTCCAGCATACACAACCTGCGCCGGGAGTCTAGTTTAGTCCTGACACGAGCTATTTATAAACAACCATCACATCAAACCATTTAAAACGCCATGATGTATAGCGCTGCAAGGCTCTTGGATTCACTTGCTGCCCCCCCCCCCCCTCTCTCTCTCTCTCTCTCTCTCTCTCTCTCTCTCTCTCTCTCTCTCTCTCTCTCTCTCTCTCTCTCTCTCTCTCTCTCTCTTCTTCACCTTCCATCTCTCTTTATCTATTATATCTCTATTCTTTATCTATTTATCTATATTATCTCAGACCAAGACCAAAGCCATGGCCAAGACAAGGAACGCCCCCCTGGACACACTACGACTTCAAGGTCAAAACGTAGAGTGGGCAGCGACGCAGCGTTATCTTGGCGTCATTGTTGCCCGTAACAACGGTTGCAAGGCTGAGATCCAACATGTGAAGGACAAATGCAGGGCAAGGAATAGGATATTGAGGGCGATGTCATGGAAGGGAATGGGAGCTTCAGGCACCGTGATCCTGAGCGCATACAAATCCTTGGTACGTTCACTTGTTGATTATGCCAGTCCTGTTCTCCTACATATCACCACTACAGATGCGAAATCTCTTGAAACAATACAGAATGAGGCGCTGAGGACCATCTTGGGAGCACCGAAATGGACCAAGATTGAAAACATGAGGGCGGAGACCCAAGTACCATCATTGACAGCAAGATTGAAAGTTATGACGGCCAACTTCCTCATAAAATCGTACATCAGAGCCGACCATCCCGATGACGTCCACACTCAGCTTTACAACCATCATGAAGGTCACCGAGGTCAAGGCAGGTGGCTTAAGACGGCGATAGAGACACTACAACACTCTGGTGTCGCCTGGGAGGCCATAAATACTGCCGTCATTCCTCTGGAGCGTAACGCCACGGCCCCGTGGGAGGCCACACTCATCACAACAGTTGTCAGGCCCCCACGGCGAAAGAAACGTGACTGCCTACCCGTGGAACTGAGGCAGGAAGGTCTGCAAAACATACAAGGCGTCAGGGAGCCATACGCAGCAGTATACTACACCGACGGATCTACAGATCCTGCCGAAGGACGGTCAGGCGCAGCCTTTGTGTGCAAAATGGGTGGCGAGGATCCTGTCGCCACTGCCACCCGCGTACACACAGCCTCTGCGCGAACCTCGGATTTCTCATCCTCCACGCAAACTGAACTGACAGCCATATCTATGGCTCTGGATCACGCCTACACCGCCCACAGCCTCAACACCCTCATCGTCACGGACTCCATGACTGCCATAGCTTGCATCAACAAGCAGGAGGACACTGAGAATACCCACCTGACACACGCCATTCGTGCGGCAGTCAAGGCCATTCACAACATGGGCAGGAGCGTTACTATCACATGGGTCACCTCCCATGTTGGCATCACAGGCAATGAGGAAGCAGACGCCCTGGCCAAGCAGGCGACCATGAATGAAGCAGTGACTGTCGTTATTCCCAGGACCCTCCGACAGCTGAGGGGCACAGTGAGGCGCCGGGCGGAGGGACAGAGACGGAGGGTGCACGAGCAGGAGGCTAGCTGCGGCAGCACGAGTGCCCGGTGGTACACCGATGTGGCCGCTGGGTGCCTGCTCCCACCACAACGTCCTCTAAGTCGGTTGTGCGAGGTGGTGAGATCCAGGATCAAACTTGGGTACCCTTATGGATGGGAAATTGGCATCAACACGCCGGAGGAAGGGCGTCGCTGTAGGCTGTGCGCTACTGAGGATGGGCACACACTTGCTCACTACCTTCGTGACTGGCTGCGTCACCCGCCAAAGACAACAGTGTTCTGTGCCCACACCCACCCTTGCTGAACTTGCAATTCACTTAATTAGTCTCCTCCCACAAACACTAACTGCACATCCAGAATTATGTGCCATTAGATGATTAATCTAAGGAAGAACAAAACAAAACAAAACAAAACTGTGAAGCTTACTAAAACTCAACAATATTGTCCATCGTATCAATGTAGTTGTTTTATTATCAGCTAATACTATGTATCCTGAGATAAGACTGTTATCTCGAAACAGTCTTTTTCACAAATGTTAACTCAATTGTGAATAAAAGTATTGAATCTGAATCTGAATATCTCTCTCTCTCTCTCTCTCTCTCTCTCTCTCTCTCTCTCTCTCTCTCTCTCTCTCTCTCTCTCTCTCTCTCTCTCTCTCTCTCTCTCTCTCTCTCTCTCTCTCCCACACTTTTTTTTCCCATATAACGATTAATCAACAATTGCCTCATTTATCCTTACCATGCGTAACAATGATGAATTTCGGGAAAACATTCTATACACAAGTTCTCAACAAGTTACGGGGTATTCAAGCGCTTCAAGGCGTAATAAACCTCCCAACACTCAATTAAGCGTGTACCCTGGCATGGCGCCGCTGCCTGTGCCTGCTGCCGCCCTCAATGGCTTATAGAACTGTTGCTGATAGGAACTCTCGCCGAAACACCAACCCAGAACTCTCGCCGACATTGGAACACTCGCCGACGTGTAAATTTTCGGCGACACTTCAACTTGTAATATATGAAAAGGAATCAAAGCTAACCTAACCTATTCTAACCACATAACCTAGCCTAACTATTCAGACTATTGTTGGTATTTAATCCCTGAATGCAGAAACACGGATAATGGGAACACTCGCCGACGTGAAAAATAGGAAACACTCGTCGACGTCGGCGAGTGTTCCTATCGGCGACAGTTCTAGGTACCCCCTCAATGCCAAATGTTGATTTCCTTACGATATTACACTTTTTTCGTATTTCTTTATTATTGTTCAGTTTATTGATATAATTTTACTAGTTAGGTTTACTTTAGATTAGTTTTAGGTTAGTTTTAAGTTAGGTAAGGTTAGTTAGTTATATAAGTTAGGTTTTCTTCCGCCTCTGTTCCGGCTGTGCTCGCCACCCCACTCTCGGGATTATGCGTGAGAATGACACATCGTACTTTGTTAAGCTTTTGAGGCCATACTGATGCTCTTTGCTTTCCTCAGACGCGAGCCTTGGGGGACGTGGGGAAGAATCGGAGGTTGTGGATCAGCCTGGCGGGTGTTAAGGCAGAGGCACAACACAAGTGATCCTGACGTTCTATCCTGTACACTGTTTGTTCATTTTTCTCAGATAACAAATTACTGTTTACAAAGCAGCACGGCACACGCGACTATTCTTAGGTCACTTTTTCCCTACACATTTATCAGATTTAAAATACATGACTAAGCATCTGACCTGACACACACGACACCAGATAAAATGTATCTATATATCTATGTATCTAGCTATCTATCTATATATTATGAGAGAGAGAGAGAGAGAGAGAGAGAGAGAGAGAGAGAGAGAGAGAGAGAGAGAGAGAGAGAGAGAGAGGAGAGAGAGAGAGAGAGAGAGAGAGAGAGAGAGAGAGAGAGAGAGAGAGAGGAGAGAGAGAGAGAGAGAGAGAGAGAGAGAGAGAGAGAGAGAGAGAAGGAGAGAGAGAGAGAGAGGAGAGAGAGAGAGAGAGAGAGAGGAGAGAGAGAGACTTACCCCTTTCTCTTCTTTTTCCTTCCTTTTTTTTTCTTTCTCTTCCCCTCCCTTCCCTTCCTTTCCTTTCTCTTCTCTTCCCTTCCCTTCATTTTCCTGTAATTTCTCGTTCTTTATTAAGTCTTCTTTCCCTTTCTTTACGAACTTACTAATATACCTACTTCTTCACTTAGTTGCTAATCATCACCAAACTATGAACTGATATGTCTAGAAACAAAAAACGGAAATAAAGGAGCCTGCAGTAACAACGAAAGATAAAAAACTGGTGTCAGGACAACGATATAGCCAACACAAACAAAGCATGCACGGCAAATAGGCCCATCCCCCTTTTTATATTCATACTGTCTTCTTTATAGCGGCAACTAAGCGGACTTTTTGTTATATAATTTTTGTTAAGCCTTTGGCCAGTCTTTTGTGATGTAGAAAAAAAATGCATCGCAAACACACAACACAACACAACATAATACAACACAACACGGTATATTCCAAGATTAACTAACTCATAGACCACTGTATACCTGGACTGCGCACGGAATATCGGCCTGTTGCACATGGGCCTGAACTTGCCCTGAAGTCGGAGGGCCGCTCGGATTCATATATATATATACGCATCATATAGACTGGTTTATCAGTATATATGATATACTGTAATCTTCGTAAATGTTTGTTCTATAATATTATCAAATAAAAAACAGTAAAACACGCTAAAGAAATGCCATTACGAGACTGAAGAAATATGCATGAACTTAATATTCACTTCAACTCTTCGCCATTTAAAACTTTGCGAGTCAACTTTTATCATGAAGGGTATCAATAGAAGCGCAATTTTATTAGCTTTCCATTGCTCTATTTCGTTATCTGATAAATTAATTAGGATCATGCATAAATTAGCATTAAATAAAATAATAAAATCATCAATCGGGTAATTTTCCCGATTGATGAGGTTATTTATTTAGTTAACGCTAATTTATACATAGTACTAATTCATTTATCAGGAAACGAAATATATCAGTAAATAAATAACATCGTCAATCGGGAAAATTACCCGATTGATGATTTTATTTATTTATTTAACGGTAATTTATGCATAGTTCTAATTAATTTATCAGATAACGAAATATAGCAATGGAAAGCTAATAAAATTGCGCTTCTATTGATATGCTTCATGATAAAAGTTGACTCGCAAAGTTTTAAATGGCGAAGAGGTAAGTGAATATTAAGTTCATGCATATTTCTTCATAGTCTCGTAATGGCATTTCTTTAGCGTGTTTTACTGTTTTTTATTTGATAATATTATAGAACAAACATTTACGAAGATTACAGTATATCATACATACTGATAAACCAGTCTATATGATAGTCCATAGACCACCATATCTCTTTGTAGGGCGACCCGCAGGCCCCTATGCAACCCCGCAATTCAAAACATTGTCGCGTGTGCAGTCCAGCTATACAGTGGTCTATGACTAACTATATTAAAAGTCTATTGATCTACGTATTTTGAATCAACCTACGTACTTGGAGTCACTTTGGGCGAGTTCTTGGAAGGTGTGGATCCTGGCGTGGTAGGCGGGCACGGTGAGGACGGCGATCAGGTTACAGGTGTACGAGATGTCCAGGACGAGCATGACGAACCACCACAGACTCAGGAAGGATCGCGACACCCACCACGCAGGCACACGACCCACCGACTGGCCCACCATGCCCTGCCCCACACACACACACACACACACATGCACACACACACACACACACAAAAAAGAATCAACCTGTGTTCATTTTGATAAGAAATCATGTTATACTGAATAGGTCAGAATAGGGTTAAGTATTGTAGTAATCAGACATCTGACTCCAGATTCGTGGTCAGCATGACTCAAAGTCTCCATGGACCAACTCCATATACGTGAGAATCTGAGATGCAAAATTTTTTCTTCTAAATTTGCAGGGGTACCCCTTGGAATTTCTTGGAATTTTGACAATAAACAAGTTTTTTAAATAACTAAAAAACTAAGAGGCTTAGGCAAACAAAATCGTAAATAAATAAGATTGAGCAGGCACCGGCCTTTCTGATAAGCTATAGTAAAATCATTTTCGAATGTAAGCAATTGAGAAAATTATATTTTCTGAAAAAAATATGGCGAAAGGAAAGTGCTATACGTGTGTGGCCTCGGAGTGACTCATTCCGTCTATAAACAGCCACTCTACAGGTTTTGCCCATCGCCAAGGACCGTATCAGGAGGGCTTGCAGGCAAAACATGATGTAGGGAGCAAGGCTTCCAGATATGCGACCACAGACCACCCAGCACCCTAATCAAGACGGAGCTCCTGCCCTATATGTAAGCCACCTCGTACTCTGATATCAAATTTCTGTACCACTCTCCATCTCGCCACACACATGTCTCACCTGGACTGTGACCAAGAAGCTCCTCACCAATGACAGGTTATGTCTTCTTATGTTGAGCAGGTAGTAAGTGAGTGTGACCAGTACCATCACGCCGGCCAGGATTGCCCACACCGTAACCGTGTAAGGAAAAAGGAGGTTCATCCAACGGGGCAGTGGCGGCGGGACTCTCAGCATGACACCAAACCTGCCCAAGTAAAAATAAACATAGCTAGAAATAGGTAGAAATATAAATAGGTAGAAATAGGTCACATAGAAACCATAACTAAAGCTTTCAATATAATAATAAATTAATAAAAAGGAAATGTATCCGATTT
>JACEEZ010022317.1:890378-900378 GCA_016584305.1 Chionoecetes opilio | reverse complement strand
TCAAACACTAGCGGGACGTCGTCGAAGGAGCACGACACACGGAGAACCTTTCATAAGAACATAAGAAAATAAGGAAACTACAAGAGGTCGCGAGACCTACACGTGGTAGTTCCTGTTACTTAACACTACCTACATCTACCTTTCATCTCCATCCATGAATTTATCCAGACTCCTTTTAAAGTTCCCTAATGACTCTGCACTAACCACCTGTCTACTGAGTCCATTCCAATCATTTAAGAAATATCTGGAAGTATCATGTCATTGTGAATTGGCTGAAATAGAGACTTTTAATCATTGTAACTGAAAACTGACTCCAGATTCGTGTTCAGCATGCCCGAAAACTGCCATGACCAATTTTTCAAGCAAATCTATTTTTCAAAATTATGGGCAAATTTTGCAAGGGGTATGCCTTGATATTTTTTAGAAAATCGCGTTTTTCAGAATAACTTAAAAACTATGGCAGATACGTGCAACATGTATATACATATATAGAGAGAGGGAAGGGAGATAAAGAGAGAGCTCCCTATTGACTCCGCACTAACTACCTTTCCATTGAAGTCTACGAATCGATCGGGAAAGAGAGCGTCCCACGTGACGAAGGCGTCGGGTTCCCAGAGGCCCAGTGTGTGCCACTCCCCGAGGCGAGCCAGGTCACCACCCTGTACGTTGTGTTCCCGCGCAGGGGGCACAGGAAGGCCACGGACGGGGTCACGTGAAGGAGCGGCGACCGAGATAACTCCTCAAAGTTGCAGTGCCCGATAGCAAGGAGGACCAGAAGGGCCTTGGGTGCCGGCCATTGTGTGGGGGCCTCTAGGGGCCCAAGGCTCCCCGCCCTCACGACCATCACAACCACATCTGCTGTAGAACATAGAGTAAAAATTGACTCAAACCGTTGCGTATGTGTTTTTCAGACAATGTTTAAAAAATCCTCCATATCAAGATTGGTAAACATATAGAAATGCCTTCAAACCAACACATGATCAATTGCTGAGAACACTCGCATAAGTACGAGTATGTGTTGCTCTGTTTAGTGAAAGTAAGTGAAGGGACATGTGATGCGCACCAACGAGACAGAAGCAATAGACTTACTGATTTCCATGGAGTGATAGAGGCGCGTGTCAGTGTGTTCCCAGTGTTGCGGGAAACTCAAGATGACGTAAGGCGTGACCGCTGCAGCACTCAACACACTGCTGACCCGCAGGTGTTCTTCAAGAGTCTCTTCCACCAATATAAGTACTTGTTTTCCTTGTAAGGGCCGCGACAGGGCCTCCCTCAGCATGTGATTAATTTGTGTGGTACGCCGTTCCCATTGGGCTGATCCGCCTGTGACATTCATGTTGCAGAAAACCATCCTTGCCAAGACCAGTACGTATATGAAATAGTGGAATAACATTTTCTTGCGTCCTAAGTGGGTGGGTGCAGCAGGCACGAGAAGTTACAGACAATCAGGACAGCGTGTCAGGCGTGAGGCTGTTGCACTGGTCTGCTGTTACATTGACGCCCGGACGATGACTGGCTCGGTGACAGTACTGCCACGGCCGCCTCCCTCCAGCCTGCACGACGGAGATCGATGCACGTATCTCTTTAAAGTGATTTACCTTGAGTGTAAATGTTACTTTGACTGACTGCCAATCATAAAAACACCGCGAAAGCATCCTTACCGGCACTGTGGAGGCAGAACCAGGGTGTCCAAGCACCAGATACATACGAGAAGCCACACTACGTGAAAACATGAATAACAGGGTGGCGATTATTATACTGTAGCGGAGCATGATACAGATGGTGGCAGTCGGGATGTGTAAAGGAGGGAAGTAGAGACTATTCACGTGGTGTCAATTATCAGCATGGGGAAACATTTTTCTTGGCATCATTGTGCGTCATTGAGCCTGCCTCTTGCATCTCTATACGTGATTGAATACAGGTGCACGGGAGACAGCAAAATAAATACGCAAGAAATGCAACATTAAAATTTCATACAACATCTATGTAACATTTCTTCAGTTACTTCTTCATTCATGTACAACAAAATCAACCCTACAAGCAACTCTATCTTATGAATTCTGATGCAAAGGAAGGGCGTCGCGCATGTCCACACATAAGGCAGCCGGGGTGACGAAGGACTGACCCCGCACCGCCGCTTACGCCCCTTGTCCTCGGCCCCACAAGACGGGAGGCCGCTGGTGGGAGTCTGCTGCTCTTGCCCACAGATCCTCAGAGGCAAGCTACAGAGGACCCCTGACGAACGGTGAGGCGCAGGGAAGAACCGATGCCCCGGCGATGTCCCGAGGCGCGGCGGACACCCAGCTATTCCATTCATACATGTTTTATTGCATCCGTCTGGCCGGAGGCGACAATTACCTGCCACGGGCGTAAGGAACCTGCCAGACCACCCTGGATGGGTTGCGGTTGCCAACTGTTTCTATCCTGCAAGCATAACAATCCAACATTCATTCTTAGTTTCAAGGCAAACTAAACGTATTCAAAGCTGATTTTCACACTTTGCATCAGACTATCAAACAGGACGTCATAAGGAGCGGCGTGTAGTGTAGTGGTCATATAGCGGCAGCGATGGGTGTGTGGTAGAGGCGGGCAGGCGAGGGTGGTGGCAGCTCGTCCTTGAGGATGCTGCAAGGTTGGTTCTCACGGCCCTTGGAATGCAGCATGACCCCGCGACTCGACCTGCCATTTGCTGACCAAACGTCTGCAGATAATTGACTCTCGCAGACCCACATTTGGCAGTAAAGAGGAGTCCTACATACGCCCCCGTGCTCCCCTGATGACTTAATCACTCTCAAGTATGCACATTCTTTTGGACGAATTCTTGTATTCTTGTCCTTCCAATACACCCCGGAGGACAAAGACAGACCAGCCTCACAGTGTGTATCTCCGGATGTCCCACAAGTCACTCCTGCCTCGGTGTGGGTGAGGTGGACCAGGCGAGGTAGGTAGAATAGGTGGGTTCAAGTGGGCAAAACAAGTGAGGCAGGTAGGATAGGTGGGTTCGAGTGGGCAAATCAAGTGAGGCAGGTAGGATAGGTGGGTTCAAGTGGGTAAAACAAGTGAGGCAAGTAGGATAGGTGGGTTCAAGTGGGCAAAACAAGTGAGGCAGGTAGGATAGGTGGGTTCGAGTGGGCAAATCAAGTGAGGCAGGTAGGATAGGTGGGTTCGAGTGGGCAAAACAAGTGAGGCAGGTAGGATAGGTGGGTTCAAGTGGGCAAAACAAGTGAGGCAGGTAGGATACGTGGGTTCGATGGGATAGGTAGGGAAGGTGAAGGTGCTGGAGAGGAAAAAAACCACTAGGCGTTACTAGGCAGTCTGTTACCTGGTGATGCAATGATGGTTTTGATCTGTGGATTCTTCTCGACTCCACCAGATCGGGTCAAGACAACACTTCTTTTTGCTTTCACTAGATGCGATGGAATATAAATAAATTCTTGGATTAGCATCAACAACTTTCATATAATCGGACGGAATACAAAGCTGCTCTGCATATTCTACACAAATCCTCTTTTTATCTCTTGACAAGGGTGATTCAGGAGATAATGAGGTAATATAGGTGTTGATTTAAGAGGCTCTAAGTACTCATCATCATTAACTTCATCCCTGTCGTGTTTTTTATGCCACTAAATCACTAATTCAAGGATTTTTTTCTTGCATTATTTTGCTCGAAGTTGACCAGACGTCTTCCTAGTGCAGTGAAGCGCAATCTCCACCTGCAGGAGGCTGATATAGTATAGGACTCGCATGTCATTTGTTAAAAGGTAACTAAAAAAGGAAAATAAGTACTGATTTTCAAATATCTTTCATATATCTATTGACAGGAACTACCACGTGTAGGTCTCCTGCCTCTTGTAGCTTCCTTATTTTCTTATTCTTATGTTCTTATATCTATATTGACGGGAGCTACCACGTTTAGGTTTCACTGCCTCTTGTAGCTTCCTTATTTTCTATTGTTCTTATGTTCTTATATATATTGACGGGAGCTACCACGTTTAGGTCTCACTGCCTCTTGTAGCTTCCTTATTTTCTTATGTTCTTATGTTCTTATATCTATTGACAGGAACTACCACGTGTAGGTCTCACTGCCTCTTGTAGCTTCCTTATTTTCTTATGTTCTTATGGTCTTATATCTATTGACAGGAACTACCACGTGTAGGTCTCACTGCCTCTTGTAGCTTCCTTATTTTCTTATGTTCTTATGTTCTTAATATCTCCTCCTAGTCCCTCTCGCACACATTCCTTGAGTAACCCGGCTGTGTTGCAAGGGTCGCACGTCCACCCTCACAGCGGTGGATCGGGCAGCGGCTCTCCAGGGGGCAGACTTTATGGATCGACTCCTTCCATTGTTTCTCTCTTCTCGCTCCTATTCTTTTCGTATCCTCGTTATCTGTCCTCCTGGCTACTCCGTCCCTCCCTTTCATCTACCGGCAGACCCAAGGACACACACACCAAGTCTTATTAGCACCGTAACCCGTCCTTGTCATAAATTTAGAATGCTAAGCTTGTGAAATATCTAATCGTCCGAGTCATTACGATCGTTGGGCGTGACGGTTCTTCTCTTCCACCTCTTCCTCCACCTCTTTCTCTTCCTCCACCTCTTTCTCTTCCTCCTCCTCCTCCTTCTCCTTCTCCTCCTCCTCCTCCTCCTCCTCCTCCTCCCTCCTCTCCTCCTCCTCTTCCTCCTCCTCCTCCTCCTCCTCCTCCTCCTCCTCCTCCTCCTCCTCCTCCTCCTCCTCCTCCTACTAGTACATCTTGATTACCTTGTTCATAACTATATAATTGATAGCATTGAGCTTGCATGAAAAATATATATGTATTCATTCAGTGTGATAGTTCTAAGACTTCAAACAAATCAAAGGACTTCAAATAAAGTTAATAAAGTTTATATCTTAGTTTCATGTCTGTCAGTCTGTCATCTGTCGTTCCAGAGTCTTGGAATGTATGGACAAACAGCTTTTGTATCTTTTGATCATAACACTATAACGAGGAAGTAGTATTGCGAGTCTGTCCACCCGATAACTAGTACCTTCTCTTATAGAAAGAAAAAAACAATAACTTTCTCTGTCCTTAATCCGTCGATCCAAATAAGTAATTTTTCAGCTTCCTTTCTAAGCCTACAGGAACTCTCCTCCCGCCGCAGTAGTCCTCGGCAGCCCAGGCTCCAAATTACGCGTTCCCCTGACAGTGACGTGGCGCCGGGCTACGCTGGTCGACAGCATCACTTAACATCCCCACAAAGCGGCCGTAGTTATCACATTCCCCGGTGACAGCGCGGAGGGGAAGGGTTTACCGACGCGTCAATCGAGGCCTGACACTCACCGCTGTTGTTTACCTTGAAGGAGGGAGGAGCGACGCCCTCCCTCCTACCCTCCCGCCCTCTCCCACTACCTCCTCCAGGGCACGCCTCGCTGCCCTCAGATGCTGGAACACTGAAGGAATACCAAGTTCACGAGACTAGAGGAGCCGTAGACATGTTGCATTGTTCCATCAAGCGTGGAGGACCAATAATTGACCTATTTATGTATACCCATGTACCCTATATATGCGAGGCTTGTAATTTGAGTGTAATTCTATGAGTACTTTTCCGGCCTTTCTTTTCCCACACGTATACCGTGATACTGCCCTTGTGTTCGCCTCGCCCTCGCCTTGCCAGACCCGAGACCCGCGCTCCATCCCTTCCCCGGTGTCTCCGCCGCGGGAGCTGGGTGCCTCCTGGGTGGCTCCTGTGTTCGGCAGCTCACTCTTTTTGTCCTCCCTGACGCGGCCTCTGTGTGCACTCCTTCCATCCTCCCTAGTTACCGTAGCCACCCTCGGTATCCTCACAACAATCGTGCTGACATTGATGCCTCTTGTTTAGGCTTCGCTATAGACTGTCGTTCAGTGTTCCAAACTTTTGCGACTTGTCCAAATTCCTGTTTGTCATATAGAGCCTTTTAAGAGACCGACAGACAGAACACAGTTGACGGTTTCATTACATTTTAAGGACATGCTTTTAGAAGATTAATTTCAGACGCTGATTCTGAGATACTTTGTTCAAACCAACCGGTATTACTACAAAAAATGTCCAAGACTCAGTTACGTAAAGCTGTTACTAGCCTTTCGCCTTTAAGAGTAGCAACAACAGCCCCAATGTGATACAGTTGTCGAGCCCAAGGACACACACACACACACACACAGACACACACACACATCACCCTAATGATAGCCCTCCCTCCTCCCCGTCAGCTTTTCCATTACAACACAACACGAGAGCAGGACACAATAAAGAGATAGCTTCACAGCGTCCTCTTCCTCGCAATCATCACCATCATTCCTCCTTCACCATCCCCCTTAACCCCTTCACGCCCAGATCTTTACCTTGCTATATAAAATCGTCTGTTGTTAGCCATAGAATTACGAAAACTAACTTAATACCAAATTTACTAGTAGACAAGGATACTAAACAGGTCATATCTATAAAATATTGCTTATATCTGTTAAAATCGTCTAATGGTAGTCAAATTACAATGGAAATTACGTTCTGGGTCTCATGGGGTTAAACTACTATGCCTCACCCATGTCACCCTATCCTTGCTTCTTTTTTCCATTGCTATGAGCCGTTTCCCATATCATTACTTCTTCTTCCATATTTTTCATATTTTCTTTTATTCGCTATTTCCATCTCCTTTTACTACCCAAACCACGTCCCCCCCACTCTCCTCTCTCTCCTCTCTCTCTCTCTCTCTCTCTCTCTCTCTCTCTCTCTCTCTCTCTCTCTCCTGCCTGTCACATTCCTATCTGGCACTGAGAAAGCAGCCCACGTCACTGTCATTATCGGCATCGTCCTCCTTATCAGCTCTCTTATCAGTCATCGTCTCGGTAGCCATTTGCGGACATCTACCAAGGCCCATTATCGCCCTACCGTTTTTTGTTCTTCTTTCCTTGTTTACATCCATAACCCCTCGTGTCTTTTAAAGGAGATTATTGGGCAGTTGCTTATCTGGAGGTTGATATTAGTTTTCACCATCTGGAAGTCTCTTATATAGATATACTATGAGATGTGATTTTGTGTGTGTTGTGTGTGTGGTGTGTGTGTGGTGTGTGTGTGGTGTGTGTGTGTTGTGTGTGTGTATGTGTGTGTGTGTGTGCGTGTGTGTGTGTGGTGTGTGTGTTGTGTTGGGGTGTGTGTGTGTTGTTGTGTGTGTGTGTTTTTTGTGTGTGTGTATCTAACGTGATCCTTGTCGTGAAAACTAATGGGATTTTGAAGACTTTGGTATTTATGCTTCCTTGCGTATATGAACTGGTGTGTGTGTGTGTGTTGTGTGTGTGTGTTGTGTGTGTGTGTGTGTGTGTGTGTGTGTGTGTGTGTGTGTGTGTGTGTGTGTGTGTCGTGTGTGTATGTGTGTGTGTGTGTGTGTGTGTGGTGTGTGTGTGTGTGTGTGTGTGTGTGTGTGTGTGTGGTGTGTTGTTGGGGTTGTGTATCTAACGTGAGCCTTGTCATGAAAATTGTTGGAATTTTGAAACTTTGGTATTTATGCTTCTTGCGTATACGAACTGTGTGTGTGTGTGTTGTGTGTGTGTGTGTGTTGTGTGTTGTGTGTGTTTGTGTGTGTGTGTGTGTGTGTGTGTGGGGTCTAACGTGAGCCTTGTCATGAAAACTGTTGGAATTTTGAAGTCTTTGGTATTTATGCTTCCTTGCGTATACGAACTGTGTGTGTGTGTGTGTGTGTGTGTGTGTGTGTGTGTGTGTGTGTGTGTGTGTGTGTGTGTGTGTGTGTGTGCGTGCGTGTGTGCGTGTGTGGCCTAAGAATCGGCACTAATGAGTGAAAGTCGGGGCGGCAGGTATCAGAAAGCACCTGTTTAAGGGCAGAGGTGCGGTGCCTGCGGGCGGGAAAGGGTTAGAGGGAGGGCAGAGGGTGGGCGGCTTGGTCAATATTCCTACAGGATTTACATGTCTTCTCAGGTTCGCCAGATAGACGCACCGCCCTCTCGACCCACCCTGCGTATTAACCAAACCCTGGACACACAATGACTAGACTTAACGATTGCGACTAAACACATATTATATAAACACTTATTTATTTCTTATTTAACGATTGCGACTGAACTAAGATTTCTCCTCATTTCATACGTCACAATAACAAGTTTTTTTCTATTTTCGTGTGTGGTGAGTGGTAGCCTTTTCCGTAACCCTTTTCATTATAAGAACATAAGAACATAAGAAAATAAGGAAGCTACAAGAGGCCGCGAGGCCTACACGTGGTAGTTCCTGTCACCTAACACTACCTACATCCACCTTTCATCCCCATCCATGAACCTATCCAGCCCCTCTTTAAGGCTCCCTAATGACTCCGCACTAACTACCTGTCTACTGAGACCATTCCATTCATTCACCACCCTATTTGTGAACCAGTTTTTCCCTATTTCCTTTCTAAATCTACGCTTTTCCAGCTTGAATCCGTTATTTTTTGTTCTACCCTGGTTAAAAGCCGTAAGAACTTTTCCTACCTCTCCTTTATTAAATCCCTTTATCCACTTAAAAACTTCTATCAGATCGGCCCTTACTCTGCGTCTCTCGAGTGAGTGTAATTTTAATAACTTCAATCTCTTCTCATAACTAAAGTTACGCATCCCTTGTATCATTTTGGTCATCCTTCTCTGCACTGTTTCTAACAAGGCTATATCCATCCTGTAATATGGAGACCAAAACTGAACTGCATAGTCTAGGTGAGGCCTGACTAGAGCCAGATAAAGCTTTAGAATAACTTCCGCACTTCTAATTTTAACACTTCTGGTAATGAATCCTAATACTCTATTAGCTCTATTTCTGGCCTCAATACATTGTTTCCTAGGTCGGAGGTCTGGGCTCACCCTCACTCCAAGATCTTTTTCACCTTCTGATCTTTTCAGCGATACATTGCTTATGGTGTATCTATTACCAGGGTTTTTTCTACCAACATTCATAACGCTGCATTTATCAATATTAAATTCCATCTGCCATCTGACTGCCCACTCGTTAAGTTTATCTAAGTCTCCCTGCAATATGTTTACATCAGACTGTGATCCAATAATCCTACCTACCTTAGTATCATCAGCAAACTTGCTGATATCACTGCTAATCCCACTATCCAAGTCGTTGATGTAAATCAAAAATAGTAATGGACCCAAAACAGACCCTTGTGGAACTCCACTTGTCACCAGTCCCCATTCAAATTTAGAACCATTAATTGTAACCCTTTGTTGCCTATTACTTAGCCAAGCTCTGATCCAATGAAGAACCTTTCCATCTATTCCATGAGCCCTAACTTATTTAAGAGTCGCTCGTGTGGTACTTTGTCAAATGCCTTACTAAAGTCCAGATATATTATCATCATGATCTCTTATCATTGTATACTGTCCGTCTTTACAACTAGTTATAAGTGCTCTTTTGCAATTTCAATATTTACATGATTAATTACGTGTAATTAACTTTCCTATAAAAACTCATAAATTGGTGGACATGCACTCACCCGGTGATCCTGTTGTAAAATCATTGATCAAACTAGTTTAATCTAATGCTCTCTATGTTTTTTGCAATAATAGATTCCAATATTTACCCACCCTGATGTTAGAACTTACGGTCATAATTTACTTTATCCTCTGTCTCCCTTTTACTATGTGAACAACATTTCCTTTCCTCCCAATGCACATCGCCTATTCACCGATTTCCTAAAATGTCACTAACGACTCACTAACAACCTCCTGCATTCCTTTATACCTGGTTTACACTCATCTGGTCCTGGCGATTAAATTTTCATTTATCTATACCCTCCTCCACCATTTCCCTAGTTATCACAATATCTTTGAGTTTCTCCTCATCGCTTCCTTTGACTTAATTTCCTTAAAATGAACCAAACCCTGGCAAACAATGATGACTTGACTTAACGATTGCGACTAAACACATTTTCTCCTTTTTCATACTTAACAATAACAAGGTGTGTCTATTTTCGTGGGTAGTAAGTAGCCTTTTCCTAAACCCTTT
>JACEEZ010022317.1:862878-875378 GCA_016584305.1 Chionoecetes opilio | reverse complement strand
TACCCTCCCCCATCCTCTAAACCCTTCCATATGCCTTCAACACCCCTCCAACCTCACCCCCATCCTTCCTCTATTTTCTTCTCCCTATCATCCCATTTCTTACATTTATTCATCTCTCCATTCCTTCCTTGTGTCTTTTGCTGCTTATATCCATTATTTTTGCCAAGTGATAGCCCTTAATCTACTTCATATTTACTTCTCTATACATATTGCACGTATCTGCCATAGTTTTTTTAGTTATTGTGAAAAACGTGATTTTCAGAAAAAAAATCAAGGAGATTGCAGAATATGCCAAAAAAATTGAAAAATTGATTTGCTTGAAAATTTATTCATGGCAGTTATCGGGCATGCTGAACACGAATCTTGAGTCTGTTTTCAGTTACAATGATTAAAAGTCCCTATTTCAGCCAATTCACAATGACATGATACTTCCAGATATGCCTTAAATTATTGGAATGGACTCAGTAGACAGGTAGTTAGTGCGGAGCTTTAAAAGGAGGCTGGATATATTCATGGACGGGGATGAAAGGTGGATGTAGGTAGTGTTAAGTAACAGGAACTACCTTGTATACGTCTCGCGGCCTCTTGTAGCTTCCTTATTTTCTCATGTTCTTTCTTATGTTCTTTCCCTCCCTTCCTTCTTCCTTTCCTTCCCTCCCTTTATCCCTCTGACCCTCCCTTGCACCTCCATTCAGCGTCTTCTTTCCTTTTCATTTTATCCTTCCTACTTTCTTCTGTGTCTGTAATTTCCTCCTACTTATCTTCCCCATCTCTCTCTCTCTCTCTCTCTCTCTCTCTCTCTCTCTCTCTCTCTCTCTCTCTCTCTCTCTCTCTCTCTCTCTCTCTCTCTCTCTCTCTCTCTTTTACACGCATACACACACATACAAACACACCTGAATATACCTATCCATCTCAATACCCACTGCCTACTCATCCCGTCTCACCCACTTCACACTACACCCATTCCCTTACCCATTCCCTTACCCATCCCTTACCCACCCACCCCTGCCCATTTACCTCTTCCGGCCCACCCACTCAGCACCCTGCCCACCCTGCCCACCCATCACACCCTGCCCACCCAAAACCACTTGTTCCGGGCCCTTTTTCCTCTTTTTCTTCTTTTCGTGCTCATCCCGTCCTTCCGTCTACCACCTCCTTCTCCCTTTCATATATCTTAGACTTTCGACCATTTTTCCATTTTCATTTCATTTAATCCTGAAGACCTTTAGTGTTTGCTTTCCTTCTTTCTTTTCTTATGTTTGGTTGTCGACACGAGTTTTCTTTTCAGGTTTATTGAAGGATGATCTGGTTTTTCACTTGTTTTTCTTTGGAGTGTTTGGTGTTCGATCTTTTTTCTGTGTGTTCTTCCTACTTATTTGTTTGTTTGGCTATTTATCTATCTATCTACCACGTGTTCTGGCACTGTTAGGTACTTTGACTACAATACTACTGCTAATAATAATAATGACAATAATAAAATGATGAATAATAATAATGACACTAGAGCAGCGTTCGTTCGTTCGTTAATTGAGAATAAAAAATGAAATGTAAGAAATAATTAGAAGAAGTGGGTTTAAATAAAGAAAGAAGAAAAGATTAACTAAAGAGAGATAAAGGACAAAAAAAAGGAAAACAAAAGGAAAAAAGATCAGAAAAAAAAAGTCAGGAATATAATAAATTAAATATGAAAACCCAAATAAAGGAACGCAGGCAAACAAAAACAGAAAGAAAATAGAACAAAATAAAAACAAAATAAAAACATTAACAAAAACAATAAAACAAAGAAATAATAGAAATAATATGAAACTAAAAAGGCAAAAAAAAACCATCACATGAAGGCAAACAACAACAGACAAGATAGTAAGAAAATAAAAACTAAATAAAAACTGAAAAAAACAATAAAACAAAGAACTAACATGAAACCGGAAATACAAGAAATTAAAAAAATATAAATGAAAATTAAAACAGGTAAGAATTAAGGTTTTTTCTCCAAATAGGGACTCTCGAACAGGGCCATTAACAAGTGAATTATACGAGCAATTACAACGTCCCTTACACCATGATTTACCTGACGTGCCTCGCGATGCCCGGGCTTGTGGGTGCCGCGCCTCACGCCAACACCGGAACTACCCCCCTCCCCTCTCCAACTACCCATCCCTACCCCTAACCCTCCCCCAACCCCCTCTACCAGCCCCCTCTCCTCCCCCAACCCTCCCCCCACCCCCCACCACTCAAAGAACCCCCTCCTACCCCTCCCCCTCACCCAACCCCTTTCTACCCCTAACCCTTACCCTTAACTAACCCTTAACTAACCCTTACTTAAAATAAGCTACGAATATCATAAGGATACGCCACTTAATGCCTTCATATACCTCCTTACCAATTGTAGCCCCATGTCAACCATGATGTAAGTTGTTTAAATAAAAAAAAAAAAAAAAAAAAGGAAAGGAAAGAGGTGGTCAAATTTAGATACTTTGCAGTGAAAGAGCCACGAATTTATAGCCACTTGCGAATCAGTTTATAAAAATGGAAATAAAACTACATAATGGACCCACTGAGTATTAATTAAGAGGAAAAATATGGTCAAATTTAGTCCCTTTGCAAGGAAAGAACTACGAAATTATAACCACTTGTGAATCAGCATATAAAATAGAGAAATATAACAACATAATGGACCCAGATGACCATATTTGAGTTACTTTACAATGAAAGAACCACAAAATTATAACCACTTTTTTATATATATCTTTTTTTACATCACAAAGGACTGGCCAAGAGCAAAAAAATAGAAGTAACAAAAAGCCTGACTTGTGAATCAACAGGGAAATAAACTATATAATGAACCCAGATGACCAAACTTGAGTTACTTTACAATGAAAGAACCATGAAATTATAACCACTTGCGAATCAACAGGGAAATAAAACTACATAGTCCTGATGTCCATAGTCCATAGTCCATGAGCCCACTGAGTATTAAGAGGAAAAAAAGGTCAAATTTAGTCACTTTACAATGAAAGCGTCACGAAATTATAACCCCTTGCAAATCAGCTTAAAAAAAGGGACATGCATACATTAAAACTACAAAACAAACATAAAAATAAACATACATTAAATAAAATAAACATACATAAAACTACATCATGGACCCACTGAGGAATCACAAGACTTCCAACAGACCAAAAATCGAGCCACGAGACTTCCAACAGACCAAAAATCGAGCCACGAGACTTCCAACAGACCAAAAATCGAGCCACGAGACTTCCAACAGACCAAAAATCGAGCCACGAGACTTCCAACAGACCAAAAATCGAGCCACAAGACTTCCAACAGACCAAAAATCGAGCCACGAGACTTCCAACAGACCAAAAATCGAGCCACAAGACTCCCAACAGACCAAAAATCGAGCCACAAGACTCCCAACAGACCAAAAATCGAGCCACAAGACTCCCACCACACCACCTCGCATGCCAGCCAGGGTGTGAGAAAGAGAAAAGGAGAAAAGTGAAAGCAGGTATAAGGCGGCGTCGCGTAGAAGGGCGTCTTGGGCCTCGAGAAAATTCAATTATCACCATCGAGGAGGCTGTGTGCTCCCCGGATGCCGCCTCTATAAACTTTATGGCGGCAGGAGACCACGGGAATCAGACACTTGAGTGGCAACGACGGAGGACGACGCGACGAGACGAAACGAGATGAAAGGGACAGGAATTGAGATAGTATGAGAGACAGTAAGGTAAAGGGGAGACAAAAAGAGAGACATGGATATTTGGAGACGAAGATATAGTAACGAAGAGAAGATAAAGTAACGATCGAATAACTATGTAGAGAAGAGACGAGACAGATGGAAGGGACAGGAATTGAGACACGGAAGTAATGGGGAGACTGCAAAAAAAAGAGAGGGAGACATTGATGTAAAGATAAAAGAACATAAAGAAAGTAGTGATTAGTTATGTAGAGAAGAAACGAGATGACGAGACAGATGGAAGGGACAGGAATCGAGACAGTAAGGTAAAGGGGAAACTGCAGAAAAAAGAGAGACAGAGATGTACAGATAAAAGAAAATAAAGAAAGTAGTGATTATGTAAAGAAGAGACGACGAGACGAGACAGATGAAAGGGACAGTAAGAGAGACAGTAAGAGAGACAGTAAGGTAAAGGGGAGATTGGAAAACCGGGGAAAAAAGGGAGACAGGGAAGCGAAGATGAAAGAAAATAAAGAAAGTAATGATTAGCTATGTAAAGAGGAGACGAAAAGACAGATGGAAGGATGGAAGGATGGAAGGGACAGTAAGTTAAAGGGAAGACTGGGAGGCCGGAGGAAAAATGAGGGACAGGGAAGCGAAGATAAAATAAAAGAAAGAAAGTAACTGGGACACTTGAGAAAAAGAGAGACAGGAAAGCGCCCTTGATCTACTTCATATTTACTTCTCTATACATGTTGCACGTATCTGCCATAGTTTTTTAGTTATTGTGAAAAGCGTGATTTTCTAAAAAAAATATCAAGGCCTTGCAAAATTTGGCAAAAATTTTGAAAAATAGATTTGCTTGAAAATTTGTTCATGGCAGTATTCGGGCATGCTGAACACGAATCTGGAGTCAGTTTTCAGTTACAATGATTAAAAGTTCCTATTTCAGCCAATTCACAGTGACATGATACTTCCAGATATTCCTTAAATGATTGGAATGTACTCAGTAGACATCAGATAATATATCAGATAATAGAAAATAAAGAAAGTAACGAATAGCTATGTAAAGAAGAGACGAAGTGAGGAAGTAGAGACAAGGTTGTGAGTCAGAAAATCACTAAGGCAAGTACGAAAAAGGAGAGACAGTCATGCAAAGAAAATACAAATATAGAAAATAGCGAGTAACAATGCAGAGAGGAGAAAAAATAACGAGTGTCTGTATAAAGAAGAAACGGAGTAGAGAGGCACAGACAAGGTTGTAGGTCAGATAATAAATCTAGCAGCGGGGCTAGCAAGAAAAAGGAGAGACAGTCATGCAAACAGAAAAAATATATAGAAAATAGCGAGTAGCAATGCAGAGAGGAGAAAAAATAACGAGTGTGTGTAAAGAAGAGACAGAGTAGAGAGACAGAGACAAGGTTATGAGTCAGAAAATTACCAAAACAAGTCAGAAAAATTAGAGACAGCCATGCAAAGAAAAGAAAATAATATCAACAATTACGAGTAGCAATGCAAAGAGGAGAAAAATAGCTAGTGTATGTAAAGAAGAGACAGAGTAGAGAGACAGAGACAAGGTTATGAGTCAGAAAATTACCAAAACAAGTAAGAAAAATGAGAGACATCAATGCAAAGACAAAAAAAACCGAGTAATAATTTTGAGAGGAGAAAAATAACGAGTGTCTATGTAAAGAAGAAGGAGTAGAAAGGCAGAGAAAAGCTTGTAGGTCAGATAATAAGCAGAGCCAGTAATAAAAAGGAGAGACAACCATGCAAAGAAACGAAAATATAACAGAAAACGAGTGGCAATGCGAAAAGGAGAAAAATAACGAGTGTCTGTAAAGAAGAAGGACTAGAAAGGCACAGACAAGGTTGTAGGTCAGATAATAAGCAGGGCAGTAGGGTAAAGAAGGCATGGTAGCGGAGCCAGGAAGTAGTGGTGGGCCAGGGAGAAATGACAAACCAACGGTACACAGAGGAAACGGGGCAGAGGGCAAGTGGCGAGGTGAAGAGCGAGAGGGCAACAGGGGTACAAAGGGCAGTGGGGCAGTGAGGGCAAGGAGGCGAGGGTCAAGTTACGCGTCTGATACCCACCTTATATCCGCTTGTCCTGGGCTCACGAGGGCAAAAAAGAAAATGGAATAAGTAGCCTCTGTCCGCATTCACAGTGGGCTTCTATGGCGCACTCAGAACCAGATGAAGAACAGGAATATACATCTGGGTTTTATATTTTTCAGTTCCCTTCCAATTAATGTCATTTTTCAGTTTTGATGAAGAAAAATAATATACGTCTGGGTTTTATATACATTTTTCATTTTCCTCCCAATTAATGTCATTTTTTCATTCGTTTCCAAATTTTTACGTGAAGAAAAAGCATAAGATTTACAAAACAAAAATAATTCTTCTAACATATTTTTAATTTCCCTTCCAATTAATATCATCCTTTCATTCTTTTCCAAATTTTCCTTTTTTCAAATTTCTTCCCAATTAACATTTTTTTCCTTTCCTTACTAAATCTTACGCACTCAGAACCAGGTGAAGAACAAAAGTATTACATCTAAGTCTTACATTTTTCATTTCTCTTCCAATTAATGTCAGTTTCTTATTCTTTTCCAAAATTTTACGTGAATGAAATGCATCAGATTTACAAAACGAAAAAAATCCTTCTACATTTTTTTCATTTCCCTTCCAATTAATATCATCCTTTCATTCATTTCCAAATTTTTACGTGAAGGAAACTGATAAGATTTACAAAACGAAAAAAATCCTTCTACATTTTTTTCATTTCCCTTCCAATTAATATCATCCTTTCATTCATTTCCAAATTTTTACATGAAGGAAACTGATAAGATTTACAAAACTAAAAAAATCCTTCATTCCAGATCTCTAATAAATCTAAAAACTAGTCAGAAAAGACCTTTATTGATTTATTTATGATGATAATGATGAGTTTCATGAGTTGTTTGGGCGGGGGAAGGGCGGGAGAAAGGGTGGGACGCGGGTCAAAGGGTTATGTAAGGAAGGAAAGGGTAAGGAGGATGTTTAAGGGGATGAGGAGGAGCGAGGGAGAAGGGGATAGGAGGATAGAAAGGCAAGGCTATGGTAAGGCTAGGGGAGGGAGAGCCGGAGAGGTGAAATAGGTGGGACGGGTCAAAGGAAAGCAGGCAAGGGTATATACAGGACTGAATATAGCCAGAGGACGAGAAGGGAAAGGAATACAGAGGAAGAACAGACAGCAACATTCCTACTGACCCATACGAGACTACCTGTGTGACTACTCTCTACCATTATAGTTTCTACGTGTTAGAGGGAAAAGAATAGCAAGTTAAAGGAATAAGAAGGAAGAGGAGGAGGAGGAGGAGGAGATGGAAGAGAAGAAATAGGAAGGAGAAATTAAATAAAAGAAGAAAATATACACACATACAGACAAACAGACAAAGTAAAAGGAGGCAGGAGGAAAAAATGAAAAGAAAAAGGGAAAAGAAATGAAAAAAGAAAAGAAAAGATACAGACAGACAGACAGACAGACAAAGTAAAAGGAGGAGGGCGACGACAAGAACAAGACCTAAGAATAAGGAAGACGACAATAGAGAGGAAGAAAAGGAGAGGAACCAGGAGGGAAGAAGAGGAGGAAGAATTAAAGAAAAAAGGCAGAACAGGAGAGAAAGCGAAGAGCACCATGCCAAAATGTCCCTTTCTTTCTCTGTCACCGCCTCTTCCTCCTACTCCTCCTCCTCCTCCACCCCCTCCTCCTCCTCCTTCTCCTCCTCCTCCTCTCCTCCTCCCTCCTCCTCCTCCTCCTCCTCCTCCTCCTCCTCCTCCTCTTTCTCTCTCCTCCTCTTCTTTCAGTTTCGTTGGGACTTTGAGGAAGAGCCAATTATCCGGCGGCTCTTTCTGCGCTTCCCGTCGTGAGGAAATAGAAAAGATAATGGTAATAACAATAAATGAGTCCTCCTCCTCCTCCTCCCTCCTCCTCCTCCTCCTCCTCCTCCTCCTCCTCCTCCTCCTCCTCCTCCCCTCCTCTCCTCCTCCTCCCTCCTCCTCCTCTCCTCCTCCTCCTCCTCCCTCCTCCTCCTCCTTCCTCCTCTCCTCCTCCCTCCTCCTCCTCCTCCTCCTCCTCCTTCCCGTCCTCTAAAGGGAAGGTGGAGACAACGATTCCCTTTCTTTAAGACTTCCTGGAGGATTAAAGGCAGTTGGTATAGAGCAAAACAAAAAATTCGTTGCTTTATGTTTGTAAATGTAAGTCTTTCATTCTTTTATTGATCTTTTTTTCTTCTATTTTTGTGTGTATATTTAAGTCCTCTATTGTTTTCTGTTATTTTTGTTTCTTTTGTTTTATCTAGGTCTGTCTCTGCTTTTGTCAGCAATGAGCGAGTGTTTCATCCGAGGAAGGAACACAAAAGGTAGAAACAGTTAGTTAAGTGTGTGACTGTGTGGTGAATGGTGTGTGTCGACTGTGTGGTGAATGGTGTGTGTGACTGTGTGGTGAATGGTGTGTGTGACTGTGTGGTGAATGGTGTGTGTGACTGTGTGGTGAATGGTGTGTCGACTGTGTGGTGAATGGTGTGTGTAGACTGTGTGTGTGAAGATCGTGATGTAAGACGCTGCTCAAGTTCCTATAAGAGGATTGGGTGACTAATGTAATTTTTTAACACACACAACACACACACACAAGACACACACTACACACACCACACACACACACACATCACACACACACACGGTGCACACACACACACACACATCCGCCACACACACACCACACACACAACAGCACACATCACACACACACACATACACACACACACACACACACATCGACACACCACGAGCAACTTCCAGGAAACTATTGAGGAAAAATGTGAGAAAAAGCTGTTGTAAACTACTTGCACGTTCTGCTCATTCTCATAAACAACACGGTACACATACACACACACAACACACACACACACACACAACACACACACCACACACCCACACACACGCACGCACACACACACACACACACACACACACACACACATACACATACACACACACACACATACACACACACACAACACAACACACACACACCATACACATACACAACACTACACATACACACACACACAACCACACACACACACACACACACACACACATACACACCAACACGCACACGCACAGCGAACACAATAGACACGCACACACCCGCATCCCACATCATACATAACACACACACACACACACACACACACACACACATACACATACACACACAACACACACACACACACACACACACACACAACACACACACAACAGTACAAACACACACACACCCACACACACACACACACACACACAACACACACACACACCCACACAACACACACACACACACACACACAACACACACAACACACACACACACACACCACACACACACACACACACACACACACACAGGCCTATTTCTACATCAATCACAAGACTTCTATGGACGGAAATGTGTAATATGAAACGATTAATTTGAATTGACCTGTCGGATCCACCTTGAGGGAAAAAATGACTCCTCACACACACAGCGGCTTCCTCTCGCCTTGAACTTCTGTCTCGACCTTAAATGAATGAACGGGCGTGGGCTTGAGTGGGCGGGAGGGAGAGGCGTTGGGGGGGGGCGTTGGGGGGAGGGGGGGGGCGTTGGGGGGCTTGGTGTGGGCGGGGGGGAGGGGCGTTGGGGGGCGTGGAGGTGGGCGGGAGAGAGGGGCGTTGGGGAGTGTGGAGTGAGCGGGAGGGAGGGGCGTTGGGGGGGGAAGGGGCGTTAGGGGGGCTTGAAGGGGAGGGCGTGGAGGGGGGGGGGCGTTGGGGAGGGGGGTGAGGCAGGTGTACAGAGGGACAGAGGACGACAGGTGCGACAGGTGTTATGGGGGCGGACTCTCGTAATGACAGGTGTGAAGAAGTAAAGGTAACGGTATAGGTAAGAAATATTGATATGAGATAATATGATACAAATTACGTGGATAATTAAAACAAAATGAAGGAAAGCTTAGTTAATACATACAGACATATACAAAAAAATGTATAAGGAAAAGAAACCATGCAATACTATAGACTCAAAATAGTGTTATGTTAGTTGTTAAAATGGACACACGTATAAAATAAAATAATAAAAATATGACCAAAACCAGAATATACAAAAATAAGTCAATATGAAAAAAAATAGAAACAAGAGTAAGAATAATGGAATAAAAAGAAGAAGAAAACAATAGCGTATTTTAATGAAATAAAATAAGAGGAGGAGAAGATAGAAGAGTAGAAGAAGGAGATCAAAGGAGAGGAGAAGGAGTAGATCGAAGAGGAGTAGGAGGAGTAGTAGGAGGAGGAGATAGAAGGGGAGTAGGAGGAGACCGAAGGGGAGTAGGAGGAGTAGTAGGAGGAGGAGATAGAAGGGGAGTAGGAGGAGATCGAAGGGGAGTAGGAGGAGTAGGAGGAGGAGGAGATAGAAGGGGAATAGGAGGAGATCGAAGGGGAGTAGGAAGAGGAGATAGTAGGGGAGTAGTAGTAGGAGGAGGAGCTAGAAGGGGAATAGGAGGAGTAATAGGAGGTAAAATGTAATGAGAAGGAAGGAAATATCAGTCATGGTGTCAGGCAGGCGTGGGTGAAGGTGAAAGCAGTCCATAAATATGACGGCACGAGGGGCGTAACACATCATTAGCGCTGGACGATGCTAGACACGCAAGGTACTACACGCTGTCTATACTCGCCTGTATTCGACCACGGATGTTTTGGCCGTTAGGTTAGGTTAATTTAGGTTAGGTTAGGTTAGGTTAGGTTAGGTTAGGTTAGGTTGAGGTTAGGTTAGGTTAGGTTAGGTTTGGTTTGGTTTGGTTAGGTTAGGTTAGGTTAGGTTAGGTTAGGTTAGGTTAGGTTAGGTTAGGTTAGGCTAAGGTTAGGTTGAGGTTAGGTTAAGTTAGGCTAAGGTTAGGTTGAGGTTAGGTTAGGGTAGGTTAGGTTAAGTTAAGTTAAGCTAAGGTTAGGTTAGGCTGAGGTTAGGTTAGGTTAGGTTAAGTTAGGTTAGGTTAGGTTAGGCTGAGGTTAGGTTAGGTTAGGTTAGGCTAAGGTTAGGTTAGGCTGAGGCTAGGTTAGGTTAAGTTAGGCTAAGGTTAGGTTAGGCTGAGGTTAGGTTAGGTCGGATCAGGTCAGGTTAGGTTTTTAGAGACCTAGGATTAGTGAAACGGTTAGTTTTTGCTCGTGACCAAAACGTCCGTGACCAAAACGTCCGTGACCAAAAGGTCCTACATTCATACTCGCTGCCTTCACTGTTCCTGACTCTATATGCTTCAATAACATATGATTAAAGAGTATAAGAGATGATAAAGTACAGAGAATAAGAGATGATGAAGAGAAGAACAACAATAATAATTACAAAGTGTTGTACGTATCATCTTGTTGTCTAGTTCTGGCTTTCGATCTGTGTATGTATCTATTAATCTCTGTATCTAACCGACCTATCTATCTCCCTCCCTATCTACCTATCTATATATCTATCTTTCTATCTATTACTATGCCTGTTTGCCTGCCTATATATCGTATGTTCTTTATCAATTTAATATATACAGTTTTTTATATTTATTTTAACCGATCGTGACTTCGCCATCCTCACTCCTCTTCCTCTGTCTCCCTCTCTCCTCCCTCCCTCATCTCCTTCTCCTCCTCCTCTCTATGCTTCAATTTGGTTCCCTGTTTCGTAAAGATTCAAGCCAATTGAAATCAGTGCAAAGAAGAGCAACCAACAAATTCCATCTCTGCGAAATTCATCTTATGAGAAGAGAGGACCATGCGGAAACTTAATATGTTTTCCTTAAAGGATCGAAGAATCCGTGAGGACTTGATAGAAACCTTTAAGATCCTAAAAGGATTTGATGTCATTAATCAAGAGAACCTATTCGAGCTTTCAACTCAAGTGACAACAAGAAATAATAGGTTTAAAACTAAACGGTCAACGTTGCATCACCGATCTCCGTAAAAATTATTTCAATGTTAGAGTCGTTGATCGATGGAACAAGTTACCAGCAAATGTTGTCGGAGCCAGCACGATAACTACATTTAAAAACAGACTTGACGCGCACTGTAAAGTAAATGGGTATTGATAGTGCGAATTCATATCTAGTCCCCCGTATCGATTAGTTGTAGTGGTAGTGGTAGTTGTAGTTAGTATTTTTCATATCCTATCATTCTGCACTACGAAACTTCCATGTTCCTATCCTCTTTAGGGACATGGTATCATTTTCCAACTGTTTTCTTACAAGTAGTTGATAGTTAGTAGTATGTAGTGCAGCAGATACCCTCGCTATGGACCAATAGGTCTCCTGGTGTCTGTTATTCCTATGTAATCCTATGTAGTCCTCACACCCTGATAAGTGCCCTCGTTTCCGGCCACCCTCTACGTTCCATCTTCCCCATCTTCCATCGAGTCCCTCAATTACTCTTAAATGATACCCTTCCAGCGGCATCCTCTCACACTCCTCCTCCTTACCTTCCTGGAGACGCTACTGGAAGAGAGAGAGAGAGAGAGAGAGAGAGAGAAGAGAGAGAGAGAGAGAGAGAGAGAGAGAGAGAGAGAGGAGAGAGAGAGAGAGAGAGAGAGAGAGAGGAGAGAGAGAGAGAGAGAGAGAGAGAGAGAGAGAGAGAGAGAGAGAGAGAGAGGAGAGAGAGAGAGAGAGAGAGAGAGAGAGAGAGAGAGAGAGAGAGAGAGAGAGGAGAGAGAGAGAGAGAGAGAGAGAGAGAGAGAGAAGAGAGAGAGAGAGAGAGAGAGAGAGAGAGAGAGAGAGAGAGA
>JACEEZ010022317.1:827878-860378 GCA_016584305.1 Chionoecetes opilio | reverse complement strand
TCGATAAACTGACCACCACAGAACACACACACACACACACACACACACACACACACACACACACACACACACACACACACACACACACACACACACACACACACACACACACACACACACATAAACCAGAACGTTAAGCCAGCAATGCATTTAAATTCTAACAAAGGAAATTATACATCCGCGAAGCAACCAAAAGCAAAAACAAAAAATACCAATTGGTTAATACTACTAAAGGGAAAGGAAATTGCACAACATTATTATGGCTAAAGAGGAAGATATTTACGAGGGAAAGGAACACGACTGAAGGAAGGGGAGGGAGTGGCTAATCTTAGGACGTGACACTCCCAAACACCTGCCGCTGAGGACTGACGTGGGAACTTGGGGAGTCATGTTGGGAGGTCTGAAAATATCTTGAGTGTGTATGGCATGCAAGAGAGAGAGAGAGAGAGAGAGAGAGGAGAGAAGAGAGAGAGAGAGAGGGAGAGAGAGAGAGAGAGAGAGAGAGAGAGAGAGAAGAGAGAGAGAGAGAGAGAGAGAGAGAGAGAGAGAGAGAGAGAGAGAGAGAGAGAGAGAGAGGAGAGAGAGAGAGAGAGAGAGAGAGAGAGAGAGAGAGAGAGAGAGAGAGAGAGAGAGAGAGAGAGAGAGGAGAGGAGAGAGAGAGAGAGGAGAGAGAGAGAGAGAGAGAGAGAGAGAGAGAGAGAGAGAGAGAGAGGAGAGAGAGAGAGAGAGAGAGAGAGAGAGAGAGAGAGAGAGAGAGAGAGGAAGAGAGAGAGAGAGAGAGAGAGAGCAGAGAGAGAGAGAAGACAGAGAGAGAGAGAGAGAGAGAGAGAAGAGAGAGAGAGAGAGGAGAGAGAGAAGAGAGAGAGAGAGAGAGAGCAGAAGAAGACGAGGAGACAGAGAGAGGGGAGAGAAGAGAGAGAGAGAGAGAAGAGAAAAGAGAGTGTCAGACAGAAAAGAGAGAGTGTCAGACAGAGAAGAAGAGCAGACAGAGAGAGAGAGACAGACAGAGAGAGAGAGGACAGACAGAGAGAGAGACAGACAGATAAGAGACAGAAGAGTAGACTGATAGAGAGAGAAAGACAGCCAGACAGAGAAGAGAACAAAGAACAAGAAAAGAAGAACAGATAAAGAGAACAGAGTAGACTGGAGTAGAGAGAGGAAAGCTTTGTAGCCCATGTAACATGATGTAAGTTGTTAAAAAGAAAAATGAAATAAATGAGGAGAGCACCCAATGAGAGGAGAGGAAAAAGTAGTATTGAATGAAGAATGAGAAGGAATGAAACACTGCGGTTGACCTCCCAGAAGCGCGAAATTATGACGGAAGAGAAAACCCTTTGTTCCTAGGTGCTACGCCGCCCGGCTGCCTTCCTCTTGCGGTAATTCACAGCGCGGCGCCCCAAGGTGTAGATAGCCACTCCCAGAACCGCCCTGACATGTCCCGCCAACGGATCCAGCTACCCAGGAAACCCTCCCAGGCATCCTGCGACGCTACTGCCCTTCCTTCCTTCACCCCTTCGCAGGACTCCGCTAACCCTGTCGTGTGCCATTTAAAGACGAAATATTTGGGTCATCAGTACGGATCCCATCGTGTTTTTACCCTTTTTTTGCGCTTTGTTTTACCCTCTGTTTTGCGCTTGTTTTACCCTCTGTTTTGCGCTTGTTTTTACCCTCTGTTTTACCCTCTGTTTTACCCTCTGTTTTACCCTCTGTTTTACCCTCTGTTTTACCCTCTGTTTTACCATCTGTTTTACCATCTGTTTTACCCTCTGTTTACCCTCTGTTTTACCTTCTGTTTTAACCCTCTGTTTTACCCTACGTATTTTTACCCTTTTACCACTCACGAAAAACTTAAGAATACAATTAATATATTATGATAAAGAATATTATGATGTACTGAATTCTAGGATACAATGTTCTTATTGGTTTAATCGGACAAAGGTTTAATAGTCCTGAATATTTAGCGCAGTAGGATGGTTAATGTCACCCTGTCGCTCTCCGTAAAGTGACGGAAGTATCGCCTTGACATATAATTTCCATCAGCCGGTCCATTTGTGTTCCTTCACACGATTACAGGGAGAGCACACACACACACACACACACACACACACACACACACACACACACACACACACACACACACACACACACACACACACACACACACACACACACACACACACACAGACAGATATATACGTGGGTAATCATGTGAAAGAAAGTGTGTGTGTGTATGTGTGCGTTTGTGTGTGCGTGTGTGTGTGTGTGTGTGTGTGTGTGTGTGTGTGTGTGTGTTGTGTGTTTGTGGTGTTTGTGCATGTCGTGTGCCTTATTCAGCGTGGTCTTTACCTTCTGTCAGGTCGTGTTGTCGTATGTGTGTGTGTGGTGTGTGTGTGTGTGTGTGTGTGTGTGTGTGTGTGTGTGTGTGTTGTGTTGTTGTGTGTTACTCTCTTAGTTGTATTTTACAGGGCCTGAGCAATGCTCGTATGGCCCCGTCTCCATATCAACATTTTTATCATTCATCCTTAGTGCTTAGTGTTGGCCGAAGCCAGCACCCCGGAGAGCAGGTCACAAACCCCGGCTAACACCCGGTACCCATTCACTGCTGGGTGGACAGGGGCTCGGGTTTTAAGGAAACAACCCAGCTGATTCCGCTCCACCCGGGGATCGAACCCGGGACTTCTCGGTTGTGAACCGAGCGTGCTTCCCCTACACCACAGAGTACCCTTGTGTGTGTGTGTGTGTGTGTGTGTGTGTGTGTGTGTGTGTGTGTGTGTGTGTGTGTGTGTGTGTGTGTGTGTGTGTGTGTGTGTGTGTGTGTGTGTGTGTGTGTGTGTGTGTGTGTGTGTGTGTGTGTGTGTGTGTGTGTGTGTGTGTGGGTGTGTGTGTGGTGTGTGTGTGTGGGTGTATGTAGGTGGAAATGCATACCTAATACAATATACAATTCCTTTCCGAGCACTATAAATTTAAAACAGAAACCAAAATCCGGCAATAAATCAAAGGCGTCCCGATAATGACACGACGGCTTCCCGACACAGCGCACAGAGCCAGGACACCCCGTCACCTGGTCGAGAACCCAACACACAATCACGTTCGAGTCCCGTCGCGCTCTGGCGGACACCTGTGGGAGCGTCGCAAGTATTAGCAACAATCAGGCCAGTTACACCGACCATCCTTCCGGCCATGGAAAGGATCCCTCCCACCTGAGACCTTCCCGCACCTTCCCGCACACCTGCCGCGGCCAAGGAAGGCGCGGCACATCCTTCCATGGACTCAAAGGCGCCCGGACATCTCACTTCCTTCGGGTTGTCGGAATACAAAACATAGGAAGTCAAAGAAAAGTGATGACAGCCATACTGACCCAAACAACACAGTGTGGTTGATCATCCAAGCGACAACCGTGGCAGTAACATACCGTAATAATATTAGTATTTGGGGAGGCTCTGAGGCGGTAGCAGAGTGGTTAGCGATTTCGAGTGGCGTTCTCGGTGACCTGAGTCCCCGATGAGAACCAAAAATTCCACTTAAAATCTTTCTGCACCGTCGAGTGGCCTAAAAACACTCACATGCTTCTCATTAATTCTTCGATTGCGAGTGCATCGGAGGACACAGGGGGCGGCATGAGCCTCTAATCACAGACGTCACTATGAAATAATCCTGCCTGCGCCACCAAGGGCGAGGGCCAACCATCCGAGCCCTGGAGGTCACTGCCTACAGGCGCTATAGGCACAAATGTAAAAAAAAAAAAAAAAAAAAATCCTACCATGGAAATCATTCTCCTTCAATAACACGTATGGACTTATAGAACAGTGGTACACGATAGGCAGTTGTTGCAGTGGTGACGGCAGTGTGGGTGAGAAAAATCAGCGACCAGTCAGTCATTTTCGTGCTCCCTTGGGTGGATATTCCCTGCCTTATATTGTATTTTTAAAGTTACGCAAAGAAATACATACATACTCTCTCTCTCTCTCTCTCTCTCTCTCTCTCTCTCTCTCTCTCTCTCTCTCTCTCTCTCTCTCTCTCTCTCTCTCTCTCTCTCTCTCTCTCTCTCTCTCTCTCTCTCTCTCTCTCTCTCTCTCTCTCTCTCTCTCTCTCTCTCTCTTCTTTCTCTCTCTCCTCATGTGCCTTACCGTGTTCCTTATTATGACTTATGCCTTCCTAAGTAACACTGCGTGACCCACAATCTTCACCAACACGCTAAGAGGACGGAAAGAGACGGTGGGAAAACTCTTTAACTGCATATTACACTGACGACCTGGACCCCGGATGAGCGCAGAACACAAGACGGGCCAAAGGGGTGACGAGGAGGCAGAAGAGTAAATATTTGACCCGTGTAGCCAGATAAACAATATAATCTAACTATTATTAGAGTCCTTACTGATTTAAGGCTTTTGTCGTCCTACCTATAAGGGATTGATTGCCAAGAAAATATTAAAGTGCCTTGAGACGTAATGAAATTTTGATGCAGGTTAGCCTTCAGGATATCTAGAACACACGAACAGTTCTCCTTCAGTAGGACATAAGGGGTAGGACACATGCCCGACTCTCTCTCTCTCTCTCTCTCTCTCTCTCTCTCTCTCTCTCTCTCTCTCTCTCTCTCTCTCTCTCTCTCTCTCTCTCTCTCTCTCTCTCTCTCTCTCTCTCTCTCACTCACCGGATGACCGACTGTCGCACCGCGGCGCCACAGTTCTCACACCACAACAAATTACTCCTCAGGAACGATATGCTCGACCACCTCCGGATGCGCCTGCAATCCGGGAGGAAGGCGGAGGAGGAGAAAGGACACACGAAGGAATAGGAGGAGGAAGAGGAGAGGGTGGAGGAGGAGGAGGAGAGGAGGAGGAGGAGGAGGAGGAGGGAGGAGAGGAGAGGAGGAGGAGGAGGAGGAGGAGGAGGAGAGGAGGAGGAAAGAGAAACGAAGGAAGAGGGAGGAAGAAAGTAGAAGGAGAAAAGGAAGTATAGGAAGGGAGAGTAGAAGAATGTGAGGAGAGAAGAGGATAAAAAGGAAGAGGAGGAAGGAGGAGAGAAGAAGAACAAGAAGACAGTAAGGAGGGGAGAAGAGAGAGAGGAGGAAGGAGAGGAAGGAGGAAGGAGGAGGAGAGGAGGAGGAGGAGGAGGAAGGAGGAGGAGGAGGAGGAGGAGGAGGAGGAGGAGAGGAAGGAGGAGGAAGAGGAGGAGGAGGAGGAGGAGGAGGAGGGGAGGAGAGAGAGGAGGGAGAGGGGGGGAGAGAGGAGGTTAAGAAAGAGTATATCGTGTTACTTTGTCATACATTTTGAATTACGGAATTTGCAACCTCACTTCTGGGGCCTCGGGGGAAAAGGTTAAGGGAAGTCATGATTAATTGGGTCATGTCATCTTCCTGTCCCTCATGTCACCTGTCATGGTTTTTATTACTACTTGCATTATTACTCTTTATTTATTATACATCCGCACTATTGCATCCTTATTCACATGTTTCAATATCTGGTGGGATACACTAATATATATACACACGCGACACCTCTCTCTCTCTCTCTCTCTCTCTCTCTCTCTCTCTCTCTCTCTCTCTCTCTCTCTCTCTCTCTCTCTCTCTCTCTCTCTCTCTCTCTCTCTCTCTCATCGTTGTATTACCATTTTCAGGCAAACAATTATTTTTTTAGTCCCGTCGCTCCATCCACTTCCCTCACACTTCCTTTCGGTGTATATTCTTTAAGAACTCTGTCAGGTTTGTTTATTTGGAAAACTTTAGGGGCGCGACAGAAAATGGGTCACTAGAACTGGCCTGAAGGAGGGGGAGGGGGAGGAAAGGGGGGGAGGGGGAGAGAGGCAGTGGGAAAGCGGGAGTAGTGGGGCCTTAGAGGGGGAGAAAGGGGAAGGGATATTGGAGGTAGTGGGGCTTTAGGGTGGGAAGGGGGAGTGGGAAAGCGGGGGTAGTGGGGCTTTAGGAGGGGAGAGGGGGGAAAGGCAGTGGGAAAGTGGGGTACTGGGGCTTTAGGGAGGGGAAGGGGGGGTGGGAAAGCGGGGGTAGTGGGGCCTTTAGGGAGGGGAAGGGGAGTGGGAAAGCCGGGGGAAGGGGGGAGAGAGGGGATGGGACGGGGGGATGGAGGGAGTGGGAAAGCAGGGGTAATGAGGCCTTAGAGAGTGAGCGGGGAAGGGAGAAGGGGGAAGGGTAGGAGGGGAGAGAGGGGGAAGGGGAAGGGGGAGTGGGAAAACGGGGGTAGTGGGGCTTTAGGGGCGCTGTCAACACGTAAGGGCATCAAAAACTGAGGCAGAAAAGGTACTTGATTTGACAGCTTCATCCCACGGCAGGAGAACACGTCACCAGAGTTTGTGTTCATGTGTTCTTCGGTTTGTTCTCCCAACGTGTTTTTTTTTGTCGGCATTCCTGTCTTTATTAATTTTCTCGGTGGGTTTTTTTTATATCTCTCTTTAATTTGCTGTCTAGTTTGATGTTAAAATGATGTGTGATTAATGAAAAAACAGCAGGAAGGGTATTGTGGTTTGCGCGGGGTTGGGATCTAAGAACATAAGAACATCAGAAAATAAGGAAGCTACAAGAGGCTGGGAGATCTACACGTGGTAGTTCATTTGACTTAAACTACCTATACATCTACCTTTCATCCCCATCCATGAAATTGTCTAGCTTCATTTAAAAACCCCCTTTTGACTCTAGCACTAACTACCTGATTTATATTGATTTTCTCAAAGTTTTAGATACTCATAAATATGGAGACGAGATTGCATAGCACGTGCCTCTTAGGGTGTGTCAGTTGTATTTCCGTCTCCAGCGAGATGTTTAACCCTTTGAGACCAGAACGTAATTTCCATTGTAATTTGACTACCATAAGACGATTTTTAATGACTATAAGCAATATTTTAATAGATATGACCTGTTTAGTATCCTTTTCCACTAACGTATTTGGTATATTTAGTTATTTTTCGTAATTTTATGGCTTACAACGGACGATTTTACATAGCAAGGAAAAGATCTGGGCGTGAAAGGGTTAAAAATCTAATCATCTCCCAGCCAACAATTATTATAGTCTGGGTTATCACTGCGGGGCCTCGCGTGGAGGTTAATGTGTGTCATCATCACCTACCATTAGCGTGCTTCCGCCTCAATGGCAGGCGCACAAAAAGTGATATGTGGACAAAAACGTGCAGAAACCACACAAAGACTGAACATTATGAGGCTTACTTAACGGTGTTGGGAAAATATCCACGCGACTTGGACAGGTTAATACTAAAAGAGATCTATTCATGAAGGCTAGCGTGTGCAGAGCTTAAAGATATGATGACAATAACGCTAATAACAACAATGATGATAATAATAATAGTAACAACAACAATACTACTACTACTACTACTACTACTACTACTACTACTACTACTATTACTACTACTACTACTACTACTACTAATAATAATAATAATAATAACAATAATAATAATAGTAATAACAATAATAATAACAGTAATGATTGCAATAATGATAATAATAACAATAAAAAGCAATATATACCTGCATTCATATCCCTGTCCCGCGCATTGAATCCCATTGACGTAAGCATAAATGTTTAACACATCCTGAGCACAAGATTACTGAACGTTGCCGACAGTCTAGTGAGGCGTGGAGGCACAGGTCACACACAGGTCACGCGCTGCGGTGGCGAGGTCATCGGAAATTACGAAGGTTAAGCACATTGATATAAGCTCCGACATCTTCGCCAATTTCCATGTTTACTCCTCGGTAAATATCACACAACCTTTCGCGATCAATTTACGCGCAAGACAGACAAGACATCACGATTACGGCAATTTCGCACACTGTTGTGAGTCTTGCACACGTGGCAGCTACCTCGCAGGTGTTTGTGATTTGTAGGACTCGTTTGCATGCTTCCATTGCGTTCTTTTGATACTCACCAGAAGAAAAAAACGTCCTGATTTGGAGTACAATATTCAGAGGCACATGTTTTTTTTCCTTTTTTTGACTTGAGATAATTGTGTATACAGGCAAATTAACTGATCAGACAAGAAGACATTAAGTAAAGTACGTAAAGTGTAAGTAAGTTAAAAAAGTAAAGTGTAAAGGTAAAGTGTTATAAGTAAAGTACATAAGCGTAGGAGTTATAAATTAAGTACATAAGTTAAGTAGCGTGTGGAGAGCAGATACAGTTGAAGGAGTTCGCAGTGCCAGGTTGTGTCCGTGACAGAGCACCAGTGACCAACTAACACATAAATATGTGCTTCATTTCGATATAATTGATAATTTCCTTCCGATTTTCCTCCATTCTTACATCGATGGCATGAGAAATGGGTCTGGCTTGAGGTCCGGCGCTGTGGTTTACTCCTGCTCGCCTCCCGTGACAGTCTTCTGTTTGCAACAATTCGAATCATCAAGACGCTCCACAGCCGGAATGACCACAGGTTTAAAAAGCACTGAACCAAGAATGAACGAATTAAATTTCACCCCGACAGTCGACGTCTGAGCTGAAGAACGTCCTCGAGGCAGAAATGCTAAGGATCAAAATACAGGGACAGAACAACTGGCCGACGTCCAAGCGGTGACTCGCGGCTGCCAATGCACTCGACCTCTGCGGTTCTTGGCAACAGGAATTGGGTCATCAGCGAGCCAGGTTTCTCCCATGTGGTCGCCTCCTCCCATGTAACATCCGGCGGCAGGCGGGTCCTGAGGCGCCGGCGTGCTGCAAGGCTAGTGCTGAGGGCCAGGCGAGTTCCGGCCACCGCCTGTCCCTCCATCACTGGCTGCACACACACACACACACACACACACACACACACACACACACACAACACACACACACACACACACACACAGGTTTGGAACTTTCCAGCAGACTTGCATATAACAGTGTTAGAATAAACAGTTGTCCGAAGAGATTTAAGATGAATGGCAAGTCAGGCAAAGAGATTATGGATTGTGACATGTTTTGCCACGAGATTTATAAGGGCGAGGGACTGCCCAGTACATCAGTTTGTTTGCCGGCCAGCTGAGACTGTGTACAAGGAGGGGAAGTGAGGAGGAGGAGAGGGAAGGAAGGGTGGAGGAAGAAAGGACCGAGGGAGGAAGAAGCGACTGGTTTAGTGGCAGACTCGTCCTGCTGGTGATCGCCCTGGCCTTGGGAATTCCACGCATGAATGAACGTCCAGGCGCCGACGGAGGAAAATATGAATGAAATGGCGAAGGTGTTTTGCGCGAGAAGGCGTGGCTAGGAGGGAGGGAAGAGCCAATGGGACGCAGCTGCTCCTCTAAACACACACACACACACACACACACACACAGTCTGACACGCCCACAAACAACGTCACACACACACACACGAGCAGCAGCAAAACACTTCACGATCAACAAGACACATAACTTCCGCCAATATTGTGTGAGGTTAATTGTTGTCAACTAAACTGTATTTTCGATGCAATATACACATTAATTTACTGCTGCCCTTCCCCCTCCTCCTCCTCTTCCTCCTTATCCTCCTCCTGCTGTTCTTCCTTCTCCTCCTGCTGCTCCTCTTCCTCCTCCTCTTAATTCAGGCAGGTTATATGCGACGAAAAATTCCCACAGATAAAAAAAAAAAAAGATAAATAACAAGGGAATGCATGTATGAAAAATTTAAATAGATAAAACTTGCCAACAGGTGATATTTCTTTATCAGATACCAGCAACCATCACAATGTTTACAAGTCAACAGCCTTCCAACGATAAGACAACATGACAAGCGACCAGTTTCATGAAGAATAAATATTTGTTACACAATTACAAGCTATTTTACAGGACGCAATATTTTATCGCTATTATGCTCGTATTCGTAGTCACATACCATGATTGCTCGTGGTAATTGCTATGATTTTGTTCCATTTCTACTCAGTCAAAATTATTCACTTGATCTTGTAGCTGCCATGGCAAGTACTAGAGCAATCATACAGTACTCCTATTGCAATCACAACAGAGCTGGCATGACATATTGATTTAATTAGGACAAGACAAAAAGTGAACAATGACCACGTACAATGATGGTATGTGACTACGAATACGGGCATTACTACCACTATTCACTCAAGCTATTATTCGAGCATTTCAGGTATTTTCAAATGACTTCACTGGATAGCAACAAGAAAACGTTTCCCCCTTCCCTCTATCCCCCCTCCCTCCTTCCCCCCCCCCCTCCCCGGGTACTCACTCGTTCCTCTTTAGACGATCACTCCGGTCACGCCAGTCGCTCACTCACCCTGCAAAACAAGAAAAAAAACATTAAATTCATGCAATCACTGTGACTACACTCAGTAAGACATGAAAGCATACAGCACGTTTGGTTCCCTTATAGAATTCATACAAAAAACTGAACGTAGTATTCAGTGTTTTTTTCAACTTGGTAGTGATTTGTGATATTTTAAGCAAGTCATAAGAACATAAAAACATAAGAAAATAAGGAAGCTACAAGAGGCCGTAGGACCTACACGTGGTAGTTCCTGTTACTTAACAATACCTACATCCACCTTTCATCCCTATCCATGAATTTATCCAGCCTCCTTTTAAAGCTCCCTAATGACTCCGCACTAACTACCTGTCTATTCAGTCCGTTCCATATTTGTGAACCAGTTTTTCCCTATTTTTTTTTCAAACTTCGCTTTTCCAGCTTGAATCCGTTACTATGTGACGAAAACTCGAAAACGTTTTCGACGACTTTCATAAGTGAAAAAAATATATTGGTGAATTTTTGACATAACATTAAATATTTCATATACAGAGATAATTGACTTCTGATAATGGTATTGTATAGAACACTTCAAGCTTAACAACTTTGCTCTATGCATTTTTCCTCTAGGCCTAATAGCTACGGAGTAAAATGCTTTTATAAGGAAACATAAAGTGAAATATATGTGATATTAATACCCTATTTAATAGTCCCTATTAAGAGTATATATAATTAGAGGGGTAGGATATTATATACCCAATAATAGGGGTACAATAATATACCCCTAATAATATCCTAAGAGATACTTTAATAAATTATGTAAAAATACCATGGATCGTTATATATAGGTTTGGTGAGGTTAGGTTAGGTTAGGTTTCATTTTTTTGTTTTGCCAATTAAATTATTAGTCCTAGATGAAACATTAATAGGGTAACAACAACAAACGTTAAGCTTGATGGTTTTACCTATTGATATAATAGGTATCTCAAAAAAGGAGTACATCTTTGTTAAATAATTTCAGTATAAAATCATATTTTCTTAAATAACTCGAAAACTATGAGATTGACAGGAAATTTCTAGGATAGAGTAAAGATAGAGTCAAAGTCAAGTCAAGTTCTTCATAGCCGAAATCAGGAATCGAGCCAGCCTGTACGCCAGTTCGAATCCCGCCTGTGGCTATGAAACACTTTGCAGTACGTATATTCGCAGTACTGAAAAGAAGGCTCACTGAAGAAGAAAAAAATCACATCATAGCTTCCCCAATTGCAGATACCACAAAAATAAAATGAATTTCCACTCACTCATTTATTCCCTTTCTATGGAGGAAAAGTCACCTCTAAAAAAAGGGTCAATGTATCATTTTCCAATTTCCTTCCATAATACTGCGCCCATCCTGTTCTTTCTTGCCACGTTCTTTCCCTATGGTAATCTGCGTCGTTGCTTCCTCTGTAGAACCTTCTCACCTCCTGACATTTAGACGGACGGAAGGAGGCTTTGTGAGGCGCGCTGGACTCCTATACAATTGCTGATATCCTACGGCGCCTTACTGTCAGCCGGGAAGGAGGAAGGAGGAAGGAGGAATAGATGGTAAGGAGGAAGGAGGAAGGAGGAATAGATGGTAAGGATGAAGGAAGAAGGAGGAATAGATGGTAAGGAGGAAGGAGGAAGGAGGAATAGATGGTAAGGAGGAAGGAGGAAGGAAGGTTCTTTACCCTACTCCTTCCTGAAAGTCATTGATACTGACCACGTCTCGACATTCATTACCAAGAATCAGAAGTATCAACGACCCTCACGACTCACTAAACGTCACTGGTAAGACACACACATCCTTCCCTTCTTCGTAACTCAAAGGAAAAATTGATAACATAAGTAATATAATAAAATATATAAATGATCATATTTCTATCAAAGACAAAGAAGTTGCTCAGCCAGCCATTCAAACACGTGGCAAGACTTCAAGAAGAAAAAAATATTAAAGGACGCAAGATTTTTAAAGTCCAAGACTCATGTTTGTGGTGGGCGACTCGCTCACAAGGCCTTGAAGAGATAGAAACGCAGACAATTGAGGATAAAAAAATTGCTCCACGGATCCGGAAAAATGTAATTATTAAATATCCACCCATGGAAAGACTATAAATATTTCTCTTTTCCCACAAATCATAGTTAGAAGTGTTAAAGTTCCTCGTTAGTGGTATTGCAGCCTTGCTCCAACCTTCAGGCGACAACACGACGACGAATTTGTTATTGGAGGCCTGATGATGGATGACACACACACACACACAACACACACACACACACACACACACACACACACACACACACACACACACACACACACTCCGTAGTGTAGTGGTACTCCGTAGGTACTCCGTAGTGTAGTGGTTAGCACGCTCGGTTCACAACCGAGAAGTCCCGGGTTCGATCCCCGGGCGGAGCGGAAACATATGGGCTGTTTCCTTAAAACCCAAGCCCCTGTCCACCCAGCAGTGAATGGGTACCGGGTGTCAGCCGGGGGTTTGTGACCCCCCTCCCGGGGTGGTGGCTTCGGCCTACACTAACCACTAAGGATGAATGATAAAAATGTTGATATGAGACGGGGCCATACGAGCGTTGCTCAGGTGCCCTGTTAAAATACACACCTAAAAAAACAACAGAACATACAAGCACAATAAGGTAAGACAACGAAGCACAAAACACACACACACACACACAAAACATATAACAAAATAGCAAAGAAGACGACAACAGCACAAAGCCACTAGTAACAATACAACACAGCACACACACACACAGACACACACACACACACACACACACACACGACACACACACACACACACACACACAGTCCGTCACGCCTGGGTGGTGCCTTGGCCCTCACCTTGACCCGCCGCCGCCGCCTCCGTCACCGCCGCGGTCATCGCCCCGCAATAAACACATGTAGAGGCAGAGCGATGCATCCTCCACAACGCCTCACCATTTATATGTACCTTCATATGTACACTAAATCTATGTACGTCTTATATGTACACTAAATCTATGTACGTACCTTTATATGTACACTAAATCTATGTACGTACCTTTATATGTACACTAAATCTATGTACGTACCTTATATGTACACTAAATCATGTACGTACCTTATAGTACATAAATCTATGTACGTACCTTTATATGTACACTAAATCTATGTACGTACCTTTATATGTACACTAAATCTATGTACGTACCTTCATATGTACACTAAATCTATGTACGTACCTTTATATGTACACTAAATCTATGTACGTACCTTTATATGTACACTAAATCTATGTACGTACCTTTATATGTACACTAAATCTATGTACGTACCTTCATATGTACACTAAATCTATGTACGTACCTTCATATGTACACTAAATCTATGTACGTACCTTCATATGTACACTAAATCTATGTACGTACCTTCATATGTACACTAAATCTATGTACGTACCTTTATATGTACACTAAATTTACGTAACATCCTTTATATGTACACTTAATTTACGTAACATCCTTTATATGTACACTTAATTTACGTAACATCCTTTATATGTACACTTAATTTATGTACCATCCTTTATATGTACACTTAATTTATGTACCATCCTTTATATGTACATTTAATTTGTGTACCATCCTTTATATGTACACTTAATTTATGTACCATCCTTTATATGTACACTTAATTTGTGTACCATCCTTTATATGTACACTTAATTTATGTACCATCCTTTATATGTACACTTAATTTGTGTACCATCCTTTATATGTACACTTAATTTATGTACCATCCTTTATATGTACACTTAATTTGTGTACCATCCTTTATATGTACACTTAATTTGTGTACCATCCTTTATATGTACACTTAATTTGTGTACCATCCTTTATATGTACACTTAATTTGTGTACCATCCTTTATATGTACACTTAATTTGTGTACCATCCTTTATATGTACACTTAATTTGTGTACCATCCTTTATATGTACACTTAATTTGTGTACCATCCTTTATATGTACACTTAATTTGTGTACCATCCTTTATATGTACACTTAATTTATGTACCATCCTTTATATGTACACTTAATTTGTGTACCATCCTTTATATGTACACTTAATTTGTGTACCATCCTTTATATGTACACTTAATTTGTGTACCATCCTTTATATGTACACTTAATTTGTGTACCATCCTTTATATGTACACTTAATTTATGTACCATCCTTTATATGTACACTTAATTTATGTACCATCCTTTATATGTACACTTAATTTATGTACCATCCTTTATATGTACACTTAATTTGTGTACCATCCTTTATATGTACACTAAATTTATGTATTCCTTCCTTCCTACCATCCTCTATATTTACCCTAAATTTGCCTTCTGTCTAGCGTTCATATTCTTATTTAGATGGAAAAAGGGAAAGATGCACAGGTTCTATGAGATTTGTTTGATTATAAATTCATTAAAGGGAACATGCTAAGCTTTGGATGAGGCTGGATGATGTATTTGCTACGTTTTTTCCTTATCCTTGGTGTACCTTTAAGTTCGCTGTAAACTCTGCCCGTATATAAGAAACACTTAAGAATGTTCAGACAAAGTTGTGGTCAGCGCACAGGAAGAGTGGCGGCGGTGGACTCAGTACACCGTCATGCACCGTGTTTCTCAGGCAGAAAATGTGCCTCATCCTGGCGACCCCGAGCCCAGAGGTGTTTGGCCATTCTAGACACGCTAAGAGTCCATTCCAGACACGAACTGGCAACTCCTTATAGATGAAAAAGGCAACTGGATGCGAATGTACAAGTCTGACTATAATATAGCTTTTTTTCTTTATATGTACACTGAATTTGTCTTCGGTCTAGCGTTCATAGTCTTATTTAGATGAAAAAAGGGAAATTTAACTCCACTTTTGTCCCGAGAAGAAAATGAATTCCTTATAGAAGAATAAGACAACTGGATGCGAATATACAAGTCTGACTATACGAACACGTGTTTTCTTTATATGTACACTGAATTTGTCTTCTGTCTAGAGTTCATATTTTTATTTAGAGGAAAAAAGGAATAGCTAAATCCACTTTTGTCCTGAGAAGAAAATGAAGCACTTGAGTTGTTGTCATGTCAGTCGGCAGGTGGTTAGTGGTGAGTCATTAGGGAGCTTTAAAAGGAGGCTAGATCATTTCATGGATGGGGATGAAAGGTGGATGTAGGCAGTGTTCAGGTGCAGTGCACAGGAACTACCACGTGTAGGTCTCGCGGCCTCTTGTAGCTTCCTTATTTTCTTATGTTCTTATGTTCTTATATCACTGATGACAATAAAGGATATAGGAATTGTACTGCAAGTGTCTTCAGGTTGTGTGTACAGCTGTAGATAGCCGTGTTTTGCCCTTCATCCCAGGGCGAGCTTTTCCGCCTCCAGTATTTGGTGAGATGAAGACGCCTGAAACAGTGTTCTAAACTCTCTTCAATAACATCAACAAGTGCTTCAAATATTTAATGTTTAGAAAGATGGGAATGGGAACTGTTCATCTACTAGTTAATACAAATTGCGGCAAAGAAAACATTAACAGATTAAGCTCGATTGATGATATATAATAACTCGCATTTTACGAATAGCCTACAGGCGTTCTAGGCTCCAACGTCAAAAAAAAAAAAAAAAAAATTAGACGTGCGTGACTGTAACTTAGAGCGTCAGGACCGTAGATTTCAAAGAGCTCATCCTCCTACCAAACATAATCTTTCCTGTATTGGTTCAATTTATCCCCCAATTGATTACTTTTCTTGCCGAATGTGCTGGATTTCTTTCTTTTTTTACATCACAAAGGACTGACCAAGAACAACAACAAAAAAGGTATCCCAAAAAGAAGTGTAAGGTATCCCAATGCAGTATATTTACCTGCTTGGGATACATGAGACATAAAGACATAGGCATAAAGTGTAGGTTAATAATTGTTACTTTTCATCTTTGTGTACCATGGCGCCATTCTCGGCCTTCCAAAGGTCAGTCACGTCTCGGGGTCGCGTACAGGTACAAAAAGGAGAAAGGAAAGGGGTTCTCAATCAAAAACTACGCGATGGCTACAAAAAAAATACAATTAACATGCTTCTCAATAAAAAGAAAAGCTATGGCGGAAGTCACTATTGTCGGCGGGTCTTTCAGATTATAAGTAGTAGCCTTATTATAGTAGTATAGGAAATAATGTAGTAGTAGTGGAAGTAGTAGCATTAGAAATAGTATTACGTATAGTAGCGAAGGTTCATCCCATGGAAGGAAAAGCAAGGGTATGCGGGAGATAAGGATAATGAACTTCCAAACAAAAAAGTACGTATTAAAGGCAAGATCACTAAAAAAAACTAGAACCAAACAAGTTTCTTCCAAAGGGTGATACTGAAGGGATGACAAACACTAAGGAGCTGAGACATAAATCAGTAACGACCACAAGGGCTGAGAGAGAGGCGCGAGGGAGCAATGGCACACAAAGGTACGTAGGAAGGGCGGCGGGTTGCGTTGAGCAGTGCAACAGTGACAGGAAAACACAGCAGCCTGGCCAAGGAGGGAAGGAGGGCGCCAGGAAACTGCTGGCCACGTGGGAATGTTGTGCACCCGCGGTAATAGAGGCGGACCGGGGGAGGCAACGAAGCGTGGCTCTCTTGCCGGATCCACCTCCTTCGCCACCTCCTTTTCCTCTTCCTCAACCACTATCACTACCACCAACAACTCCTCATCCTCTTTTGCCTCTTCCTCAACTACTATCACTACCACCATCAACTTCTCCTCCTCCTCCTCCTCCTCCTCCTCCTCCACCTACCTCCTCCTCCTCCTCCTCCTCCTCCTCCTCCTCCTCCTCCTCCTTTTCCTCCTCCTCAACCACTATCACTACCACCATCAACTCCTCCTCTTCCTTCTCCTCCTCTTCAAAACTTTCTCCTCTTCACACACACTGTCCGGTCACACACACACACACACACACACACTCTTCTCTCCATCAGCATTGCACGGTGCCACCAATACCGCCCCTGCTTGACCTCGCACGTCCTGCCCCTACCAACTTCAAGGTCACCTCGTTAGTATGCATCACAGCAACACAAGTCATCGTTCACAACACACAGTAACACATAATTGCAATACTGTAGCATCGCAACGCCGAGGTCTGAGTCATGATGGCTGGCACGCTACATATACGCTATACATATTTATAGTTGTTGTAGTTATATAGTTGTAGTATATATAGGTTTGTAGAGAGGTCACTTAGCTTATTTCCATCTCTTATGAATAATGTAACTGGTAATAATAGTAATGCAACTGGGGCCGGTAATATAATGTGCCACGCCCATACCTATCACACCCATACATATGCCTTAACATCACACGCTATACATATTTAAAGTTGTTGTAGTTATATAGTTGTAGTATATATAGTTGTAAAGAAAGACTGCACAACACACATGACATGGCACTGATGGCTCTCACCTCCGCGCTTACTTACGGAAAAAAATATAGTTTAAAAAGTTTGAAAAAACATAGTCAAGTCAAAAACTTAGTCAAAAAAACATAGGCAAGTCAAAAACTTAGTCAAAAAAACAGTAAAGTCAAAAATTTAGTCAAAAAAACAAAGTCAAGTAAAAAACTTAGTCAAAAAAACAAAGTCATGTCAAAAACTTAGTAAAAAAACAAAGTCAAGTAAAAAACTTAGTCAAAAAAACAGTCATGTCAAAAACTTAGTAAAAAAAACAAAGTCAAGTAAAAAACTTAGTTAAAAAAACAAAGTCATGTCAAAAACTTAGTAAAAAAAACAAAGTCAAGTAAAAAACTTAGTCAAAAAAACAAAGTCATGTCAAAAACTTAGTAAAAAAAACAGTCACGTCAAAAACTTAGTCAAAAAAACAAAGTCAAGTCAAAAACTTAGTAAAAAAAACAAAGTCAAGTAAAAAACTTAGTAAAAAAAACAGAGTCTTTGCGCCATTACGGTGACTTATAGTGGAAGGAACCTTAATGGATTTCACTTTGCTCATAAATCACTTATCTAAACATTCCCACCAAGAAATAAAACCCTTGACAGACACGTCCTTTACTTACACAACACTTATCAATATTCAAGATCTGATTTGTCCATTTACTGATACACTTTTTTGGGTTTCCGTCGTATGACAATGAGAGGACCATTTTTCCGTCCTTCTGGTTACTGCCTCGCCTCCCACGGTTCCTGGGCGACGCGGGGACCGTTGAGAAGCCCCGAGCAACCGACTGTCCTGGCGAGTCTCCTGAAGCAGTGACCGGTGGCTCGGCTTTGGCTTTTTTATCGTCTTGTCCGGCTGACTGGAGACGGCACGCAGATCAGCAATTGTTGATGGGAACGATGGCGGATTTAACCCCTTGAGACCCATAACGTAATTTCCATTGTAATTTGACTACCAATAGACGATTTTAAGTAAATATAAGCAATATTTTATAGATATAACCTGTTTAGTATCCTATTCGACTAACTAATTTGGTATATTCAGTGACTTTTCGTAATTTTATGGCTAACAACATACGATTTTTTATATAGGAAAGGAAAGATCTGGGCGTGAAGGGGTTGAGGCGTCGATGGAGACTCGTGGAGACTTTGTGGCTTTGAAGAGGGTTGATTAAGGGGCAAGGTATGACAGGACAGAGGGAAACGTGAAGGGAAAGGCGAGTGTGAATCTGAATAAAGGTAATTTTGTCGATGAATAAGTGGGGATAACGAGCAGGGAGAAAATGTTCAGCTTGGGAGCTATACAGAAGTGACCTGGGTGGAGTCATAGCTGAATCATGTTATAGGAGGAGAGTTGTAATGGAAAGATTGAATAAAGATATAGATATAACATATAGGGACAAAGATGACTTAATGCAAAGCAGAAACAAACATAACATTCTGCAGGTATAAAAGGCGAGAGGATACCTGTTAGGAACACAAAAGACGTACCACCGCTGTATTTTCTCAACTCTTTAGGAGAAAATAATAAGATACTTTTATTTTCTATAAGATAACTTTAAATATACGTACCGTTTTCTTTTCTTAACTCTGAAGGTGAAAATAATAAGATACTTTTATGTTCTATAAGATAACTTTAAATATACTTACCATTTTATTTTCTCAACTCTGAAGGAGAAAATAATAAGATACTTATATGTTCTATAATTTAACTTTAGTTCTATAAGATACTTCTATGGCCGTGTATGCAGCATTTTCCACTCCCAGAATGCATCGCGTCGTCAATGGGTCCCCGCCGCGCCGTCAGGGTTGCCGCGGCGCCTCGTCGGTCCACCTGAAGACAGTGACGCCAAGAATACCTGCGGCCGTTCCCGTCTCGCTCTCCTCCCGTCACATCTGTCCACCCTTCGACGTCTCCCTGTCCTTTAATCCTCCATTATGTGTTTTCTTTGTCATTCACCCTCTCGCCTTTACTTTGGTCAGTCCTCGCGTGTACCTGAGACCCTTCTTTCACCTGCCTTGTCTGCCCCTGCCTTGTGCTCCTACCCCTGCCCCCTCCATCCATCAGTCCTCCCTACAAGCCTTCCTTTTCCTTGCCCTTCCTCCCTCCCTGCCTCTCAATCTGCCGTGGGATCCAAGCAATGGTCACTGTCGATGCGAGGACCGATTTCTTTTCTCGCTCTGTCAACTCTCCATGCTGAGGGTAATAACTCGCCTTGGGTAGCACCGTAGCAGCATGTGGCACGCCTCCCGCCCTTCCCCTCGCCTGCCATCGTGCATCAGAGGGACAAGCACAGCCAGGCGTGTAACTCTTCTCCTTCCCATCTCTCTCTCTCCCCTTCCTACGTCAAGGCAGTCAAAAGAGGTTCACATGTAACTTCTCGGCTGTAGTTTTTGTGTGTCTGGGGAAATTCGGATGTGTACTGAGCTGAGTTGTGAGAGTTGTTTTTTAAATCGTTTCGAGTTCTTAACATAGATATGAAGGAAGTGTGACTTAAAAAATGAATAGAAAAGCTTGTTACTCTGAACTTTAACTTTTCCCTATACTTTACGAAGAAAATTATGCTAAATATAATAGGATATATATACTGTGAATATTTGCTGGTCATGTGATTGATTTCGCGTCAGATATCTTTTTTTTTTTAATATCTATAGTCTACATACACATTTACATTTATTAGAGTCACGTGGCGATGGTTTTGAGAAGGTCAGCTGAGCACCGCGGCGACGCAGACACGTGGCCGGCTGGGCATGACCTCATGACCTGGGCAATAAAGGGGCATTGCAGACCAGCATAGGGCACCGGGACCCTCTATTACTTACCCATAGTTTAACGACTTGCGGGTAATTATGGGTTCCCAAGGCTGAGGGGGCCTGGCAGGACAGGCGCGGCAGAGGTCTCCGTGTTGGGGGCGTGACGCGGAGACGTGTGTTGCAGGGACCTTGAAGGGCGACACGCACACGTATACTATAGGGGCTCTTGTAACGAGGTTGCGATATACTATACTATACTCTAATACACTATAATGTATACCTTTAGGTTTTTGTTTAAAGAAAGTCAGGAAGATTTATTGCAGCTGAAGGATGCGCATTGTTTCATAGTCATAATTAAATAAGACTCCCTTGTGACACAATATAAAGTCAAGTTTAATCCCCCTAGTATAATTTTTTCTGATGATGTATTCACACTTTGCAAGCTTGTATGAATGTCTGATGTAGGACCACAAAACATTGGTCTTAGTAGTCCATCGAGTAACTCGTTCCCTGATCTAAGCAGTGTATCCTGGACACATCCTGACTCACCAGGTGACCCGCGGGCCATGGCCTCCCCCTCTACTTTAACACCCGCCGGCTGGCCTCGCCTCCACCACAACACACCTTACGATGCGTCATTCTTTCTCCTCAGGACAGTCACGAATATGTCTCATCATGATATAATTATCATAATTATATCATATAATATGTCTATCATCTTAGATATCACCAATGAGATGCATCTGCCGCGGCTTATCATGGCAATATGCCTTCAAATCAAACATTACAGAAAAAAACTAGGCATCAAATATTTTAAAATGTAAAACATTTCTGTATTTTCATAACTTCCATTCGATTATATAATGTTTACCCTTAGCTTCCTCATTCAGGGGCCTCCATACGCCACCTGTCAGGCAGATGGGCGGGGAGGTCCTCAACCCTGACCAGAACCCTAGGTGTCGTGTCCTTGCCGGTTGCACGTTTCCCAGGACAGGTCTGTGCAACAGGAAGGCAGCCGGGACTGTTCCGCTCCGCGTCACACAGTAAACACGTTGGGGAAACTTGGCGGCCGCAGACTTGCTTGATTGCTTCCGTGCCTCCCGCCGGGTACTGCTTGCTCCGCCCGGTAGCCATCACAGCCCGTGCTATCAAGGCTCTTAAGTACATGTTTAGTGGTGTTGAAACGTCTCAGTAATTCATGCAGCCTCCAAGTAGGATGGCCTGAAGGATATATGTTATTCAGACAACACTGTTGACATGAACGCCGTGCATTACAGCCACTCTGACCGCCGGGAGGACCGGTGCTTTACCCTCCTCGGCAGGAAGGGCACTGCACTTTCAAAGAAAAGGGCGATGTAGAAAAAAATTATATAGTTGGACTTGTCTCGGAAGGGAAACAACCGACACTCTAATGATCGAGAATCATCAAACACAAGAATAGAAGAGGTACACGTGAATGAAAGAAAAAAAATAAGGGAAGGCGAGCAGCCAAGCGGACTTCCGATGGGTGGTTTCCTCTCCTTGACCTCCTGGCCCGCGTGACCCCGGTGGTGGGTCACGCGTAGTACCACTGTTCAGGGAGGACTCCGCCCTTCCTACGTTTTCTGTTACACTTCAGTTCCTCCCACCCTCTCGGACTCACTTTTTAGCCGATTTTTACCTATTAACCTATTGAAACACATGAAAACTTTAGTATTTTCTTAACCAGCTGACCCGACAGAAGGAATGCTCGGTATCAGTGCAAGACTTCATGGCGTAAGAGAAAGAATACCATAAAGAACACCACCACTTCGCAGGGCCATGAAAAGTGAGCGCTCTGAGTCTGCCGGAGCCCCGTGTGCGCTGCTGTCATGTCAAGGAAAACTAACAGAGTCCATCCGGGCGGAAAACTCATACATCGCTCATTTGATGCATCTTTGCCTCTTCCTGGTCTCTTGTGTGTATGCGCATTTGTGAGGTTAATCACACGTCCCGCATGGGTTGTCCCGCATGTACAGTGGTTAAGTCCTCCGGCATATAACCTGACGCGCCTAGGATCAAGGCCCGCTCAAGGCTCGAGATTTTCTCTGAAAACGCGGGCAGTCATTGTTTGCCCCCTAGCCTAAAGCGAGAGTTTGGGTGATTGATAGTACCGGAATTACCCACAGGCTCTGAGCTCTTTGCGGAAGGGTAATAGTTGGCCATACAGAGTCCAGCGCGTGATCAAGCCCACGGTGAATAACAGATGACACAAACGTGATGCGCCTTCGTCCTGCGTTGCGCTGTCTCTATATCTACATTTGCCCAATCTAGTTTCCATCCAATGAAAAAATTCTTTGTTCGCCTCAACCTTCACTTTTAGCCTCATAATATTAATATTGGTAATGATATTAGTAATAATGATACTGATAATTATATATCCTGCATGTGTGTGTGTGTGTGTCTGTGTCTGTGTCTGTGTCTGTGTCTGTGTCTGTGTCTGTGTCTGTGTGTGTGTGTGTGTGTGTGTGTGTGTGTGTGTGTGTGTGTGTGTGTGTGTGTGTGTGTGTGTGTGTGTGTGCGTGCGCGTAAACAAGCTGGTTGGCGCGCATGGAAGACAAGGAAGTGCAGTAAAACCACTGAATTGCATTTAAAGGTTATGCAGCCTTGCAATGGCGGCGGGAGGGAGGTGAGGAAAGCACACCCGCCCTCCGCCTCCTCGCGCCCACCCACCGCCCACCACCGTCTTTTCACGCCCGCCCACCGCCCACCCATTGCCTCCTCCCGCCCACCGCCTTTTCGCACCCACCCACCCCCTTCGCTGCCTTGCCTGGCATTAAACAACCTTCCCGGAGACAAAACTGACCCCACACGCTGTCTGCCCCGCCCCGCCGCCAAGACCCGCGCCTTTCACGCTACAAATGTCATAACCAACACACAAATGTCAGCTCCGGGCCTGAAAGACGTGCACTGTTTAAATGGTTTACCACAATATTGGATTTCGAATTTAACTTTTATGCCTTGGCTGCATGTGTAAGGCGGGGCAGAGGTGGATGCAGAGTTGCAGGGATGTGGTGGCGGTGCAGCTTTTACCCTTTGTTCTAAGCCCTTCTCTTTCTTCTCCGGCAAACACATTAAACAGACGTTGTGATAAAACATTGATCGCCTCCACAACACCCAAACCCACGATCATGCACCCCGAACTGCCCTTTTAGACTTTTTAGTGCCTTTTTAGTGCTAGAGGAAAGAGGAATTATTTTTTATTACTGTCATACATAAGATATCAAAGAAACACCATCCCTTGATAACTGTATTGAAAAGCCTCGGTGATACAACTCTTAAGGAATATAATAACATAATTACACGATAACTTTCCCTGTCGCTCCGTGCCGTGGCCTTCCCGGCGGCTTTGTGGCCTCACCAAGCGCCGGACACTCACAACTATTTACCCTGGCGTCCCTCATTACATGGCGCGCCCATTTCTTTACCTTTAACATATCGTATTACTATAATTCACGAGGGACTGAACACTGCTATTCAACATATAATGTCGCAAAATGTCAGTCACAAAAACTTTCTGCGTCACGCACTTTAATTCAGGAAAGGGCAGGAAATATATATACTATATATTTTTTTTCTTCTAGGGCACGGCGTTCCTAAGCACATTTGGTATTATCATTGTAATTGTGGTTGTTGTGGTGACAGTGGTGGTTGTGGTGGTTGTGGTGGTGGTGGTTGTTGTCCACCTGACGAAATTAGAAAGACAACGTCCGTAGAGTCATTTTTAAGAGTATACCGATGGGACACTATGATAAATATGACGATATAAATAACTTGCTATAATAATGATGATGATGAGTATCTTAATGATAATAATGAAGAGAGAGAGAGAGAGAGAGAGAGAGAGAGAGAGAGAGAGAGAGAGAGAGAGAGAGAGAGAGAGAGAGAGAGAGAGAGAGAGAGAGAGAGAGAGAGAGAGAGAGAGAGAGAGAGAGAGAGAGCGAGAGCGAGAGCGAGAGCGAGAGCGAGAGCGAGAGCGAGAGCGAGAGCGAGAGAGAGAGAGAGAGAGAGAGAGAGAGAGAGAGAGAGAGAGAGAGAGAGAGAGAGAGAGAGAGAGAGACATACAAAAACAGACACAACTGCAGCATCACACTACGAAGGCTCCCACGGCTGTCTCATCCCACTTTCTCACACACCCACCTATCATACCCACCCATCCACCCACATGCCCACCTACCCACCCACCACACCCACCCAACTTATAACACAACTCTCACACCCACTCCCAGACTCCTCCCTCACACACCTGCCTTGGCCCAGACGCGGAACAAAGGTGTGCTTCCGGCTGTCCACCTGCTGCCCTGCTGGAGGAGTGACCGGTGCGTCATCTTCACCTCCCGCGTCCACTTCCGCTCATCTCTTTGTGTCCCGCATCATTACGCCGCGGACATACTATCACCTCATCGCAAACGTCATTACGGGCTTCCTCGGGGCGGGGAGGGTATGGGGCATGGGTGGGTATGGGGCATGGACAGGGATGTAGAGGGTATGGATGGGGGCATGGAGGGTATGGGGCATGGGTGGGGGTATGGCTGGGGGTGTGGAGGGTATGGGGCATTAGTAAGGGCGTGGGTGAGGGGCGTAGAGGAAGCCTGGGAATAGAATCGAAGGAAAATATGGGGGGAAAGCTAACGAAGGGGAAAAAATAGGATGTTGGAAAGGATGTTGATAAGTTAGAAAAACAGATAGTTAGAGTTAGATAGTTAAAGATGGTTATTAGATATTTAATTTAGAAAGAATAGGATTTTAGTTTATGTTAGTATAGAGTAGTTCATTAAAAGAGAGATAGGATGTTTAGAAGATTGTAGAAGGAAAGTATAGGAAACCCAGTCGAGGGAAAAAGGGTACTTACGTGGGTAGAGATCTAAGAGAAAATTAATAAGGATTAGCGTAAAGATGCAAACATTAGATAAAAGTAACAAAAAAAATATAGGAAAATGGAAGATGAGAAAAAAAACACTAGGTAAGATATATATCGATTAAAAAAAACCCATAAAAATAGACATAATTAGGTGATTAAATTTTACGTATGAAAATGGCTAGACAAATATAATGTGAACATAGAAGAATAATAAAAATGAGCCATAGAGAAATTAATATAGTAAAAAGGAAATTAAAACAAGGGTGTGGAGCTGAGATAAGAAAGTAGAGGAAGGAAGAAACAAAATACGGATGATAATATTAACAAGAGGAAAGGGGGAAGGAGGCATTGGCAGGAGGCAGGACAGGTGTGTAGAGGAAGGCAGGAGGAAGGAGGAAGAGGAAGGGCAGAGGAAGGAAATGAAAGGACAGGGAAGGACATGCATGGGAGAAGAAAGGAATGTTAGGAAAGGATGCGGAACGGGAGGGTGTGGCGGAGATGAGTGGCCGAGGGATGGAGATAAAGGAGGAGGAGGAGGAGGAGGAGGAGGAGGAGGAGGACGAGGAGGACATAGGAAGTAAAGGATGGAAGGAAGATAAGGATGAGGAAGAGGAAGAGGAGATAAAGAAGGAAGAAAGAGGATGAGGAAGAGGAGATAAAGAAGGAAGAAAGAGGAAGAGGAAGAGGAGATAAAGAAGGAAGAAAGAGGAAGAGGAAGAGGAGATAAAGAAGGAAGGAAGAAAGAGGAAGAGGAAGAGAGATAAAGAAGGAAGAGAGGAAGAGGAAGAGGAGAGGAGATAAAGAAGGAAGAAAGAGGAAGAGGAAGAGGGGAAAAAGAAAAAAGGAAAAGTTAGAACACAGATGAAATTGCAAATACAACAATAATTGAGACCAACTAGAAAATTTAATAATGAAAAAACAAAATAAGGATGAGGAAGAGGCAAAGGAGATAAAGGAAAAGGAAGAGGAAAAGTAAGAAACAGATATGTAGATAAAATAGCAGATATATTGAGACCAACTCGAAAATTTAATGGATGAAAAAACAAAATAGGAAAAAATATATAACAGAGAAATGCAAATAATTAAACACATCCATTAAAAAACGTACTGCGGGACCCAACTAGAAAATTTAAATTTAATGAAAAACAAAATACAGGAACAAAAAAAAACAGAAAAATGCTAAATCATTAAAATACGAAAAAAATGAAAACAAAAATGCAAATAATTAAACACGTCCATTAAAAAACGTACACTGTTGGGGGAAAAATGGTAAAAAAAAACCTCCAATATCATTAGTAAATATTAAATACTGGGACAGAATAGAACACTAACGTTACGGCTTATTAGGGACAGGTGGGAGGGAAGTGATGGGGCAGGGGAGGGTGAGGGCAGGTGAGGGAGAGGTTAAGTGAGGGGATAAAGACACGTAACGAGGGAGGGGAAAGGAGGAGGAGGAGGAGGAGGAGGGAGGAGGAGGGAGGGGAGGAGTGAGGAGGAGGAGGAGGAGGAGGAGGAGGAGGAGGAGGAGGAGGGAGGAGGAGGAGGAGTGAGGAGGAGGAGAGGAGGAGGAGGACACCAAGGAGGGAGGAGGAGCAGGAGATGTGGAGGCTGAACAATATAGTGTCATCAGAGAATATAAAGAGGAGGAGGAGGAGGAGGAGGATTACATAGGATTACATAGGAGTAACAGACACCAGGAGACCTATTGGTCCATAGCGAGGGTATCTGCTGAACTACATACTACTAACTATCAACTACTTGTAAGAAAACAGTTGGAAAATGATACCATGTCCCTAAAGAGGATAGGAACATGGAAGTTTCATAGTGCAGAATAATAGGATATGAAAAATACTAACTACAACTACCACTACCACTACAACTAATCGATACGGGGGACTAGATACGAATTGAGGAGGAGGAGGAGGAGGAGGAGGAGGAGGAGGAGGAGGAGGAGGAGGAGGAGGAGGAGGAGGAGGCGGAGGAGGAGAGGAGGAGAGAGGAGGAGAGGAGGAGGAGAGGAGGAGAGGAGAGGAGGAGGAGGAGGAGAGGAGGAGGAGGAGGAAGAGGAGGAAGGAGGAGCAGGAGATGTGGAGGAGGAGGAGGAGGAGGAGGAGGACGAGAAGGAGGACGAGGAGGAGAGAGAAAAAACATGAATTTAAAGATACAAAAATTATAATGAACGTAAAAAAAAAAAAAAAATGCGAGAGAAAAAGGGGAAAAACCTGAATTTGAAGCTATAAATATTATAATGAACGTAAAAAAAAAAAGATATGCGAGAGAAAAACGAATACAAAAATGGTATTCCATCACCTATGGGGAGTAATTATGATTCATTATATTCATTACGGGAAAAGTAGATTAGCATTCATTAACATTACTTCGTGAGGGTGAGATACGGCATGCGTAGACAGTTAAGAGATCGGTAGTGAGTGATAAAAAGATAGGGGTACAGAGAGAGAGAGAGAGAGAGAGAGAAGAGAGACGAGAGAGAGAGAGAGAGAGAGAGAGAGAGAGAGGGAGAGAGAGAGAGAGAGAGAGAGAGAGAGAGAGAGAGAGAGAAGAGAGAGAGGAGAGGAGAGAGAGAGAGAGAGAGAGAGAGAGAGGGAAGAGAGAGAGAGAGAGAGAGAGAGAGAGAGAGAGAGAGAGAGAGAGAGAGAGAGAGGAGAGATAGAGGAGAGAGAGAGAGAGAGAGAGAGAGGAGAGAGAGAGAGAGAGAGGAGAGAGAGAGAGAGAGAGAGAGAGAAGAGAGAGAGAGAGAGAGAGAGAGGAGAGAGAGAGAGAGAGGAGAGAGAGAGAAGAGAGAGAGAGAGAGAGAGAGAGAAGAGAGAGAGAGAAGAGAGAGAGAGAGAGAGAGAGAGAGAGAGAGAGAGAGAGAGAGGAGAGAGAGAGAGAGAGAGAGAGAGAGAGAGAGATGGAGAGGAGAGAGAAGGAGAGGAGGAGAGAGGAGAGAGAGGAGAGAGAAGAGAGAGAGGAGAGAGAAGAGAGAGAGAGAGAGAGAGAGAGAGAGAGAGAGAGGAGAGAAGAGAGAGAGAGAGAGAGAGAGAAAGAGACGAGAGAGGGAGAAGAGAGAGAGAGAGAGAGAGAGAGAGAAGAGAGAGAGAGAGATGAGAGAGAGAGAGAGAGAGAGAGAGAGAGAGAGCGAGAGAGAGAAGAGAGAGCGCGAGAGAGAGAGAGAGCGCAAGAGAGGAGAGATGAAGAAAGAAATGAGAAAGAAGGAGCCTGAAAGGGGAAGGAAAGGAAGAGCAGAAAGAGAAGATGAAAGAGGAAGGAAAGTGAAGAGAAGTGAAAGGAAGGAAGAGAGGAAAGGAAGGAAGTCAGGAAGGAAGGAAGGAAGGAGGGGAGGAAGGAAGAAGGAAGGAAGGATAGGAAGGAGAAGTAGAGGAAGGAAAGAAGAAAGAGGAAGTAGGAAGGGAATGAAGAGAAGGGAAGGGAAGGAGGAAGGAAGGAAGGAAGAGGAAGGAAGGAAGGAGGAGAGGAAGGTAGGAGGAAGGAAGGACAGGAAGAGTAGAAGGAAGGAAAGGAAGGAAGGAAGGAAGGAAGGAAGGAAGGAAGGAAGGAACGGAAGTAGGAGGGAGAGGAAGTAAGAATCACCTGGTGTTCTAGTTTCTCATGCTCTCCTTTTTACACCTGTGATCCTCCTCTCGTCCTCTATACTGCTCTATCTCATCTCGTCTTGTCCTCTCTCTCCTCTCTCTCTCTCTCTCTCTCTCTCTCCCCTCTCTCTCTCTCTGTAACACAATCACACAAAATCTTCCTCGTAAAGTTTTTATCTGCCTATTGATTTCCTTATCTGTTCATCCCGCCGCCACCTGCCCACCCCGGCCCCTTATTTATGCTGTTGATGTATTATTTATGTATTTGATTATGTTATTGATGTCCCCTAATTTATGCACACTGACCTTCATCTCTTTCAACGTAATGACAGTGAAAATGGTAATAGTATCAATGTTCTTACCGTTATACCATCAATAAAAATCAACGATAATAACAATAAGAATAATGATAACAGTGATAATAATGATAATGATAAAGATAATAATAATAATAATAATAATAATAACAGAGCTAACAATATCAATAATGACAATAACAGTTATAGGATTCACTAATTCCGATGGGTGGACACAATCATTTTTTCATTAATTTTAAAAGAATATATAAAAAAAGCTCTTTCTCATGAGGGCTTTGATGGTTGAGAGAGAGAATTTCTAAAGTGACACCTGCAATAATTATTTGATAGTTGTCCATCAGAATTTATAAAGTGACACCTGCAATAATTATTTGATAGTTGTCCCTCAGAATTTATAAAGTGACACCTGCAATAATTACAGGCTTACGTAACTAACCAGGCGCCTTTTACACTAAAGCTTTACACCTCTGCACGTGATAAGTAACTACTGGTCACCTTGCTGGGTTATTTCATGAATGTCTGTCTATAGAAGTATTGATAGCTTGTTAGTTGTTCATCATTTTGCGAATTACGCCCGAAGTAGTAGCGATAATGGTGTGTGTGTGTGTGTGTGTGGTGTGTGTGTGTGTGTGTTGTGTGTTTGTTGTGTGTGTGGGGTTGTGTACACACACAGAGAGAGAGAGAGAGAGAGAGAGAGAGAGAGAGAGAGAGAGAGAGAGAGAGAGAGAAGAGAGAGAGAGGAGAGAAGAGAGAGAGAAGAGAGAGAAAAGAGAGAGAGAGAGAAAGGTTTGCCGGAAGGACTTACACCTGGCAGGTTAACACTTTCATGAAGATACAACACGACACTACAACATCTGCCTATCTCCCCTCTCTCTCTCTCTCTCTCTCTCTCTTCTCGCTCTCTCTCTCTCTCTCTCTCTCTCTCTCTCTCCTCTCTCTCTCTCTCTCTCTCTCTCTCTCTCTGCGATAATCACTTTAACCCCCGAAAAGGTCCATAAAACTTTCAAGCCGCGGGTGAAACATTGCAATTTGAGTCACATCGTACAAACTATAATGTTCGTGTGTGTGTGTGTGTGGTGTGTGTGTGTGTGTGTGTGTGTGTGTGTGTGTGTGTGTGTGTGTGTGTGTGTGTGTGTGTGTGTGTGTGTGTGTGTGTGTGTGTTATCTTTGTCTTCATTCTTCTCTGTTATTCTCTGTTTAATTTTGGTCTGAACAACATACATCTCTACATTTAGTACATAGTTGTATTCATTGTAAATCAGCTTGGGAAGTCTGCACCTTTTTTCATCTTTTGTCTCCTTTGTACATACAGTAAACATTTTTGTTTGTTAAACAGCATAAATGTTTGCTTTACGCTGAATTATAGCCCTTGATCTACTTCATATTTACTTCTCTATTCATGTTGCACTTATCTGCCATAGCTTTTTAGTTATTGAAAAAAAACGTGATTTAAAAAAATATCAAGTATTCCTTATTTTTTTATAAGTACTTTGACAATCGCATGGGTGGCTCAAATATGGATTAATAATAATAATACTTATACTGAAAATACTAATACTGATCATTTAATGATTAATCTAGCAATTCCTACGATATTTTTATGTCTTGTAGTCAGTTTTGTCTAATTTGTGGTTTTTAAGGAATATCTGGAAGTATCATGTCATTGTGAATTGGCTGAAATAGGGACTGTCTAATAATCATTGTCACTGCAAAACTGACTCAGACTTCAAATGTTCAGCATGACCGATAAAAATGCTAGGAACTAATTTTCAAGCAAATCTATTTTTCAAAAAATATTGCAAATTTTGCAAGGGCATTTTGCAACTTACAAAATTTGCAATATTTTTTGAAAAATAGATTTGCTTGAATATTAGTTCCTAGCAGTTATCGGGCATGCTGAACACGAATCTGGAGTCAGTTTTCAGTTACAATGATTAGAAGTCCCTATTTCAGCCAATTCACAATAACATGATACTTCCAGATATTCCTTAAAAACCACATATTAAACAAAACTTACTACAAGACATAAAAGTATCGTAGGAATTGCTAGATTAACCATTAAATGATCAGTATTACTATATCTTACCCAAAACCTCATATAAATATTTCAATATGTCTTACTTCTATCATACATCAACAGACGTCCTTCCTTATCCTTCTATTTACCCTTTGCCCTCCTAGTCCTAGTACAGCCCTCCTTCGCCCTTATAGTATCCTCCTTCGCCCTCCTATAGTACCTTCCTTCCCGCCCCTCTACCCTTATCTTGGTCGTCAATGCCTCACTCTCACCATAACCACACGATGACAGACGCACCAACGGACCTAACCCAATGTCGGGCACGTGTGGTGGGTTATATGTTGTTCCTTTATTTACTGCTGTTTCCTGCGAGCTGTGACCCTCCTATGGACCTGTAGTGGAGTGAGTGTCGGCAGGGATAACAAAACACTCTCTATCCCTTCTAATAGTCTTCCTCTCTCTAGTCTTCTAATATTCTGCCTGTATTCTGCCTGTATTCCTGTATAGTATTCTGCCTCTGGACCTGTATACTCTATTCAGTTTGTTGAGGACACTTACGATAGCTTAGTCCCTGCAACTCTATCTTCCCCCGGCGCGGCAATCCACTGTTAGACGGACAAGCTTTATATTATTGTCAATGTAGGGTGATTAGGTGACCTGTATCTGGACCTGTAGAGTTAGTGCCGGCAATACTACCACTAACAATACACTCCTCTCTCTACTTCCTCTAACTCTTCTTCCCCCGGCGCGGCGATCCACTGTTTCACGGACAAGTTTTATATTATTGTCAATGTAGGGTGATTAGGTGACCTGTATCTGGACCTGTAGAGTTAGTGTCGGCAATACTACCACTAACAATACACTCCTCTCTCTACTCCTCTAATCTCTTCTGATATTCTGTCTCTCAAGCACAGCTGCATGTGAAGTCACGTCATTCTCACGCCCACCACAAAACTCAAGCTCATGATTCGTGAATTATTACTGACCTGCAGACTTTTAGTTTTGTTAGTTCACTCGCCATTACATTGAATACTTGCACTATATGTAGTTTTAGTTTTATTTTAGCGACTGAAAAGCTTTGCCAGAACTAGATATATATTTACTCTTACATGTTATTGAAAATGTAATATATGTAACTACCTTTAAACGCAGAAACAAATTATATACGTAGTACTTCTAACAAAAGTAAGTAGAAATATACACAATACTTACTTGTAACCACACACACACACACACACACACACACACACACACACACA
>JACEEZ010022317.1:802878-822878 GCA_016584305.1 Chionoecetes opilio | reverse complement strand
GTGTGTGCGCATAAAGTATTGTCGTGTAGGTTTTGCTATGTATTTATCATTATGGAAAAGGGTTTTTAAACTATGTATATATTAATTTATAATGTCATTTTTAATATTGTATAATTTTTTTAGCCAATGGCCTAATCCCTTGCAAACGTTTTGTATATCTGCAACAGGTCTGTTAGGAGTTGCGTCCGACCGGTTATGCTTAGTTTGTATGTGTATTGTTATCATGGGGCCATTAACTAGTCGTCATGTCCTCTCTTCTCTCTCTTCTCTCTCTCTCTCTCTCTCTTCTTCTCTCTCTCTCTCTCTCTCTCTCTCTCTCTCTCTCTCTCTCTTCCTCTCCTCTCTCTCTCCTCTCTCCTCTCTCTCTCTCCTCTCTCTCTCTCTCTCTCTCTCTCTCTCTCTCTCTCTCCCCTCTCTCTCTCTCCTCTCTCTCTCTCTCTTGTTAACGCTATCGGAAATAATTAGCAAGCACTAAATATACCATTCCTAAATGCTGAAAATAATGAGCTGATTACTGATGTTCTCATGGGAAAGTATCAGGTTATGGTAAGAGCTGTGCAAAATTATTATATTTCACACCAAGGACACGCGCACACACACGCACCAACAAATAGGAGAAATATGATGACTAACGGGTTACGTAAACAGAAAGAAATAAGAAATAATTTTTACTCTGCTTTATCATTTAATCTGCTTTAAAAGGAGGCTGGATAAATTCATGGATGGGGATGAAAGGTGGATGTAGGTAGTGCTAAGTTACACGAGCTATCACGTGTAGGTCTCCCAGCCTCTTGTAGCTTCCTTATTGTCTTAGATTCTCATGTTCTTCAAGGAGACGGAAAATGGGTGAACAAATTATACTAATTCTGATTAAACATAAAGTTCTAAATTAACTTAACTTCAGTATATCTCATCTTTTTTCTCTCTCTCTTTTTTGCTGTATGCCTTCGGGTGCAAATATAATTAGTTATTATTATTATTATTATTATTATTATTATTATTATTATTATTATTATTATTATTATATCTCCTATCATTCGTGTATCTCCAACTATTTGCATACTAAACCACACAATAATCCATCGAGTCTACACATATGCGGGCAAAATACACATCCATTGACCCAAAAAAAAACCGTTTCGTCTACTATAAATAGATAAGGCTATACATAAGGCTATATATAATATATAAGACTTATAAACAGGCTACCCAATGCCATATTTTTGTACCCTACATGGTAATTACTGATAAGCCAGATGATTAAGAGAAGGAAATTAGAGTTATCAGCTGTGGATATCGGAGTGGCTGGCAAATACTCTGCCTCTATGGTGGGATAATGATTCATGTACTTCACCTGGTCGTACCCTAACTGGCTCTTAACCAGTTATAATATATGCGTATGTTTCTTTCATTTTTTTCTATTGGTTTTGTGTTACCTACTTGAAGCTAGATGAATTATTGTGTTATTTAGGGTTGGAGGAGTGAAAGATACGTAAAAAGACGAGAGAGAGAGAGAGAGAGAGAGAGAGAGAGAGAGAGAGAGAGAGAGAGAGAGAGAGAGAGAGAGAGAGAGAGAGAGAGAGAGTGTGACAGTAATCTTTTCTGCTGGGCGTCTCCTGATATCCAAGCAAGTGACCTCATAATAACCTGAGTTTAGGCGACTCTCTCTCTCTCTCTCTCTGCTCTCTCCCCTCCTCTTCTCTCTCTCTCTCTCTCTCTCTCATTTGCAGCCCTGGTTTCCTTTATTTCCCCTATTCTCTCTCTTCCCGCCATATATTTCCTCCGCGTCCCTCCACCCTTCGTAAATAACAGAGAGAAGGAGACCACCTGTCAGAGGTCGTGAACTCTTTCTTCCCTTCCACTCCTGTCCCTCCCATGTTAGTCCTTATTGCCTGCCTTTCCCTCCTCTCTCCCCTTTCCCTCTTTCCCTCTTTCCCCTCGCCATCTCTACGACTCTCCCTCTCTCACCCATTCCTTAGCTCCCCTCTTTCCCCTTACTCCTCGCCACCTGCTACCCAAGACCTTTTCCCTGGCCTTAACCCCTCACTGCTTCCCTATTCCCCTCCCTTTTCCCCTTCGTTATTACCCACCAGACACAAGACAGTCTCGTCACGCCTATTGTTATGCAGGCTTTGATCTCTTAAATACTTTTTTTTTTATTTAAACAGTTATTAATGACACAGATGGGTTAAAATGTAGATCAATTCAAGCAGTACATATTCAGGAACCTATAAACTTTGCAAGGGTGTATTTTAGCCCATTATTTACACCAACAACCCATGATATCACTACTGTAAGTCCGCAAAATTGCAGTCGCAAAGTATCACGTATAAATATTTTGCACGTACACGTAAGGAAAGGAAGGAAAGGAAGTATACAAGTAAGATAGTAAGTAAGAAGACACGTAAGTAAGGAAATTCTTGCTACTTCACCGCCTCCTTCGGTTCATATATCTTCTGCTTCAGTGGTAGTTGTTCCCCGCCCTCCTACACGCCCTGAGTCCCGCCCTTCTAGCTGCCTTCTGCCTCGTCGCTGCGGTGCCTTCACGAGTCATTGGCAGTGTGAGGCTCCACTTTTCCTGCCATCAGTGCCGCCTGTGTGCTTGAGGTCACCACGCCTCGCAGGTTTGCTCTCCCAGGGGCCTCTAGTGCCTCCCCTAAAACCATCTCTTCTGTGCCTATGTACGCTCTCTGTCTATGTACCTCTATGCCTATGTGCCTATGTACCTCTGTGCCTATGTACCTATGTGCCTATGTAAGTACCTCTCTGCCTCTCTGCCTATGTGCCTCTCTGCCTCTTCCTGCCCATTCGCGTCAACCCCCAACCCCCTTCGCCGACCCTCACCCCAAGGTCCATGCATTCTTTTCACCCTTCCATCACCCCGCCATCAAGTCCTCACCCAGTATTTCATGTCCTCTCGGTCCCAGGTTTCTTCTTCCTTCCCCCACTGTCCTCTCTCCCTCTCTCACGTAACTCTCTCCCTGGCCATTAACACAAATGACATCTTATGGAGGAATATACCCCAAAACTTCCTCGTACAACCTGTTCACTTGTTAGTCCTTTCCTATAGAAGCGTAAAGATCGTCTCCCTACAGTATATCTATATTTCATAACCCTTCCGAGGTATCTTTCAAGGCCATGTTGAATTCTTCTACTTTATAGGAGCATATCTATAGCATTATTAGTAGTATTTATAGCCTATTTAGGAGCATTATTTATACCCCCGTGCCTATATTTCATAAACGTTTCGAGATATCCTTCTAGGCCATGCTAAACCTTTTTACTTTATAGGAGCATATTTATAGCATATTATTAGCATTCATAGCATATTTAGGAGCATTATTTATACTTTTACTTTATCAAAAATTAAATGTACAGTTTTGAAATAAAAAACAATCATTACTTGTCTCAATAGCATTGGTCAGCACACGGGGGGGGGGGGGGGGGGGGGGGGGGGGGGGAGGGTCAGGTTGGATGCTTTTCTAAGTGTGTGTTATTGATGAGTTTCCAGCGGCGTCGCGGTGGTCGCCTCTCACACAGTTTATGTGCGAGGCTCCCAGGGTTGACAGAGGCCCTCGAGGGACAGGTGACCCTTGGACGGGTCATGAGCGTTGGCAGGGGTTCTTGAAGTGCCAAGATGACCCTTTGTGACCCAAAACACAGACCAGGGAATGATCTTAGTTCCCACGAAAACTTGGAAACATAAGATAATGCACTTGACTTAGAATTATCTTCTGTTCTTAAGATTTCATACACTAATTCAATCGCCTTTAGGTTCACATCCAATGCTCTGTTATATTATTTTTTATTTGCTATAGTACTTTTAAGTTCATTTCCTCATGTATGTATATTATGTTATCTTTTTTCTTGTATGCCTTCGGATGAGAATAAAGTTAGTAGTAGTAGTAGTAGTAGTAGTAGTAGTAGTAGTAGTAGTAGTAGTAGTAGTAGTAGTAGTAGTAGTAGTAGTATAGTAGTAGTAATAGTGTAGTCGTAGTAGTAGTCGTAGTAGTAGTTAGTAGTAGTAGTAGTAGTAGTAGTAGTGTAGTAGTAGTAGTAGTAGTAGTTAGTAGTGTAGTCGTAGTAGTAGTAGTAGTAGTAGTAGTAGTAGTAGAGTAGTAGTAGTAGTAGTAGTAGTAGTAGAGTAGTAGTAGTAGTAGTAAGTTAGTAGTAGTAGTAGTAGTAGTAGTAGTAGTAGTAGTAGTAGTAGTAGAGTATAGTGTAGTAGTATAGTAGTAGTAGTAGTAATATAGTATGTGTATAGTAGTATAGTAGAGTAGTAGTAGTAGTATGTACATGAATACCAGCGTGATATCTAACCATGGAACAAGGATGTGAGTTTCTAGGCATGTAATCCCTGCTTTCCGCTATCAAGCCGCGAACGTGACTCGGTTCTTCCCAGTGTTTCTTAGGGCGTCTCTTTTATCGCCTCGCTGTTCCCTTTATCGCCAAGTGTTGAGCCGCGACTCTCAAAGCCTAGACCACAAGATTCCCACATTTTCACCCCAGAAACTTTATCTATGAGTGAGTGTAAGGGAGAGGAGAGTGGCGTGGAGAGGGCGAGAAGAGGGAGAGTGAAGACCTAGAACCCAAACAATCACACACACACACAAACACACACACACACACACACACACACAGACAGGAAAAATATACACACAATTACACTCAGCCTAATTTCCGTACATCAAAAGAAATTGTATATTTGTTTTACGTATTTTTTCACACCTGTTAATGATTAAAATGATTATGATGATTATGATGATGATTGTGATGATTAAAAAAGATACTAAACAGCATAATTATCCAAACATGCAATTTTATCCATCAATTAAGACACGAAGAAATGATTGATGCGAAATTAATAACACACACACACTCACACACGCACACACACACGCACCCGCACACGCACACGCACACGCACACGCACACGCACATACACACACACATACACATACACATACACATACACACACACACATACACACATACACCCCACCCGCACCACACACACACACACACATACATACACCATACACATACACATACACACACACACACACACACACACGCACACACACACACACACCACACACACACACATGCACACACAACACACACATTGTCACTGTGATTCTCAGACACATGAAATTCACCCTTCGACGCAGAGCCTCAAGTACCACAAATAACATCAGCGTCATGCCAGCCAGGTCTCCCCACACTTCTCCCCATTCCTCCCCCCTACTCCCCTCTTCCCCCATCCCTACCTCCTCAAGTCCCCCAAGACCACCTGCTGGCCGTCTTCCCTCCTCCCCCTCCCCCTCCCGCCTTTCCCCTCTTGGTACGGTATAGAGAAGGAAGACGGGAGGGGACGAATTTGAGGGGAAAAAGAGAAAAGGAGAGAGAGGGAGGGGAGAGTAGGGAGGAAACTGTGACACTGATCCTTCCATTGCTCCCCTCCCTCCCCTCTCCCCTCTCTTGACCCTGTTCCCTTGTGTCTCCTGGGAATGAGGGGAGGGAGGGAGGGAGGGAAGGGAGGGAGGGAGGGAGGAGGGAGGGAGGGAGGGAGAGAGGGGAGGGAGGGAGGGAGGGAGGGAGGGAAGGGGTCAGCCAACACACTTAGACCATTCTTTTGTTTTCCCACAACTTTTACGGTCCTCTTCCTATTCCCTTACAAAAATAATATAATATTTCCCTTTTGATCTGACTGACTAACTTGAGCCATTTCACGTTACTATCATGATTAGCTGTATGGAACACATTTCTTTGTTTGACATATATTACAATGGTTTTTTGTTATTACCATGCACTAATTCTATCAGTGACAATACTATGAGAAAACTTGTGAGGAGAGGAGAGTGTAGGGACGTGTGAGGGGAAGGGAGTGGGGGGGTGCGGGGGGGTGCGTCAGCGGGTAGGGGGGGTGGGACGTCCAGCAGGGTAAGGGGTAGGGGTCGTCTGCATGGTAGGGGGGTCATGCTGTGGAGGCATGAAGGGTCAGCGTCTGGCTTGCGGTCACTGGTAACCTGACGTCATAACGGACACTCTGAGGCCCTAAGTGTTTTGCCTTGACCAGGGAAGCAGGGAGGCAGGCAGCAGGAGGGAAAGATGGGAAAGCAGAGGAGGGAGGCAGCAGGGAGGGGAAATAGGGGAAAAGCATGGCAGCAGGCAGTCAGCGAGGGGAAAGAGGGAAAAAAGCAGAGGGAGGGAGGCAGCAGGGAGGGAAAGGGGGGAAAGGGCAGAGGCAGGCAGGCGCAGGGGGGGAAAGCAGGGGAAAAGGAGGGAGGGGGAGGCAGCAGGGAAGGGGAAAGAGGGGAAAAGCCAGAGGGAGGGAGGCAGCGGGAGGGGAAAGAGGGGAAAACAGAGGCAGGCAGGCAGAAGGGAGGGGAAAGAGGGGAAAACAGAGGCAGGCAGGCAGCAGGGAGGGGAAAGAGGGGAAAAGCAGAGGGAGGGAGGCAGCAGGGAGGGGAAAGAGGGGAAAAGCAGAGGGAGGGAGGCAGCAGGGAGGGGAAAGAGGGGAAAAGCAGAGGGAGGGAGGCAGCAGGGAGGGGACAGAGGGGAAAGCAGAGGGAGGCAGCAGGGAGGGGAAAGAGGGAAAAGCAGAGGGAGGAGGCAGCAGGAGGGGACAGAGGGGAAAAGCAGAGGGAGGGAGACAGCAGGGAGGGGAAAGAGGGGAAAAGCAGAGGGAGGGAGGCAGCAGGGAGGGGAAAGAGAGGAAAAGCAGAGGGAGGGAGACAGCAGGGAGGGGAAAGAGGGGAAAAGCAGAGGGAGGGAGACAGCAGGGAGGGGAAAGAGGGGGAAAACAGAGGAAAAGAATGCATACAAGAAGATGAAATAGAATTGGATTAAAATTGGTAAGAGCAATGAAAAATGAACGCAATTTTCAAAGACAAGAGTAATTCTGGAAACAAAAATATCTATAAAGTCGAATAAATGATATTGAACTACATCGAAAATTTGTTGATAGGAAAGAAAATTGGTTTGAGGTCAAAAGAATAGATTCATAAGGTCAAATAACATCAGGTAAATAAGGTAAAAGCAATAAAAAATCAACGTAAACTTCGAGGACAAGAGAAATTCTGGAAACGATACTATCCATAATGTTGAGTAAATTATATTGAACGACACAGAAATTGTATAAATATGCGAGAATAATGATAAAATACACTTCTCTACACCTTATCTCTTCAGAAAAGTAACACGAAGGTCAACCATTCAGAAAAATCTTAAAGGTCTTTCCAGGTAAAAAAAAAAAAAAAAAAATCCAGGTCTTCCATAAATAGAGGCGGAATATTTACGTTGGCTTCAAGATTCAAGAGTCTCACATTCCTTGCAAACCTTCACAACACTTGACGTTTATTGCCTTAATTCACCTATCTTCTAAGCCCTCTGTAACTGTGTGTAACTGAGATTAACAATTGTTTATATAAAAATAATAAAAAATATATAAAAAACACTTAAGGTTCATTCACTACACGTAGATACACATGATAGAAAAACGTGCTTTAGTGATACAAGAAACCACACAGTCTTTACGTGTCTCAGACTATGGAAAGTATAAGGCAGATAAATAAAAATTATATATAAATACGAGTACATAGATTAATGAAAATTCAAGCTATAGTCTATTTTTTTTAACGAGGCCAAAATCCTACCCCCTTGCTGCTTAATGCCTGATATTTGATGCCGGGAGAAGGGAATACTACGCTTTTTCTAAATTTCTGCTGTATTTTATCATAGTTAACCATATTATCAGGTAAACATAGGCATAATTTTAAGCATGAGGCCTTAAGATAGAATAAAATGTTTGCCTTGTTAAAAAAAATAGACTATAGTGTAGTAGTCTTAACCCCTTCACGCCCATATCTTTCCTTTGTTATATAAAATCGTCCGTTGTTACCCATAAAATTACGAAAAGTAACTTAATATACCAAATTAGCTAGTGGACAAGGATACTGAACAGGTCATATCTATAAAATATTGCTTATATTAACAAAAATCGTCTTATGGTAGTCAACTTACAATTGAAATTACGGTCTGGGCGTCACGGGGTTAAGTATTTTGCAACACTCACCATAATTCCGCAACATAAAACTCACACGTGTTATGCGTCACATTTCGACACTGTCACGGGTATGGACGGAAGCTGTTGAGAAGTGAACACCACCTTCCCTAACCTACCCCTCCCCCTCCCTTCACCCCATCCCCTGTACTACCATGACTCATAATGCAGAACCAACAAAGGACTGCTCGCTGGGTATTGAATTACTTCCTGGAGGGAGAGATAGGAGGGAGTGGAGAGGATGCGAAGATGTAGCTCAAGAAACGAAGAAACGAAAGATCTTGCAAATATATCTACAGCATCAATTTTTTTTACCATCCCAGAGGTGTTTTATTTTGCTCAGGGAACTTTTTATTTTCTTGGAGATTCAGAGGAACACTAAACAGCTCAAGAAACGAAAGATCCTGCAAATATATCTACAGCATCAATTCTTTAACCATCCTAGGTGTTATATTTAGCCCAGAGAACCTTTATTTTCTTGTAGATTCAGAGGTACACTACACAGACGTCTCCCTTACAAGCCTCCACGGGACTCCCTTGGGGCCTCCTTCCCCCTCACGTCTGCCCGAGTCCCAGCATCACAGAACAAAGCAGGTCCTTCCTCGCCCCTGCAAAACCCCGCGTCGAGGCCACCGAGACACCGGGAGGTACAGAGCGAAGGGGTCCAGTCAGTTCGTACACAAGTTGTTTCGTACACCAGTAGATTCGTACACCAAAAAGTTGTTTCGTAGTCTATAATATGAAACCATAGTCGTTTCGTATACACAGCTCAGAATTGAACTTGATTGTTAGAGTTACGTATCGACACCAGATATGTACGAAAAACTCAAATCAGTGTACGAAACAACTAATAAAACCTGGGTACGATACAACTTGTGTACGAAACTCCTTGTAACCAAAGCGAATAACTCCCTTTCAATTTACGATGATCTGGTAGTAGCATATATTCTCGTAGTGTCGAAATTAGTCAGAAAGTAAACCAAAATAGCGAATAACTCCCTTACGAGGATCTGATAGTAGTGTATATACTTGTAAGTGTAGAAATTTGCTCCCTTCCAATTTACGATGATCTGGTAGTAAGGATTAGTCTCGTAAGTGTAAAAATTAGTCAGAAAGTAAACCACAGGGTGAGCAATAACCCCGTGGCCTCCCCTCGACTCGGAAACAGGACTAGTGATTTACGGCGCATTAGTAAACAAGAGCATATCAGTGTGGCCCCATCAGCTGTCTCGTCTCTCAACTGAAACTTAATATATGGTCATTGGCAAAGTCTTAAGAGTTGCCAGTGTTTTCCCTTTAAATATACGCTCTCTCTCTCTCTCTCTCTCTCTCTCTCTCTCTCTCTCTCTTTCTTTCTTCTGTCGTGTTCTCGTTCTTCGTGCTTGTCTGTCTTCTCGTCTCGTTCTGTTCTCTGTGTGTGCTCTTCTTTTCTGGTCCTTTCTCTCTGCTTGTTTTTGTGTTGTTTTGTTTTTTAAGCAATTACTATGGGTTGACATGTGGGTGAATTGGTAGTGGTGGTTGATGAGGCTTAGTAGCAGAATGCTGTAAGTGTCCCTGTCGTGGGAATTTCGAAGCTTTGGCCTTGTAGTATGTAGTAGTAGTAAGTACAGTGGTTACTGGCTGGGGGACGACTGATTCGTCAGGCATGTGTGTAGGCGCACTATTGTTAGTGTACATGTTGTCACGTGTGTGTTGACTAAGTGTCAGTGTGTGTGTCACTATGTGTGTGTGTGCACTGTGTGTGTCTAATGACACGACACTTTTTCACGCCTGTACGGTCAGCTAAGGGCGTGACGTATGCGGCACCATCTGGTTGGGCCGCCACCTTCACTGTCTGAGATGTGTTCATGTGCCGATGTCGTAGGCCGTGGCCCATGGTGTGGATGGTGGTTCGGACAGTGTCGCGTTTGTTTGTGGCCAGTTAAGGCTCGCTGGCCAGTCATGGTGTGGGGTTCCTCGGGGCCTCGGGGGATGTTTTCCCTGACTCTCGTCCTCGTAGCTGCGCTTCTGCTCCTCCACGTGTGCTCTGTAGTCTGCATGGTGTGGATATGGGTTGCTCTGCTCTCTTCTCTTCTCTCTGTTCTCTTTCTTTCTTTCTCTTTTCTTTCGTTCTCTCTCTCTCTCTCTTCTCTTCTCTCTCTGCTCTCTCTCTGCTCTCTCTCTCTCTCTCGTTCTATGTGTGTGTGTGTATGTGTGTATGTGTGTGTGTGTGTGTGTGTGTGTGTGTGTGTGGTGTGTGTGTGTGTGTGTGGTGTGTGTGTGTGTGTGTGGTGGTGTGTGTGTGTGTGTGTGTTGTGTGTGTGTGGTGAGAGAGAGAGACAGACTGTTTTTCAGATCCTCCCTGCCCTCTATTCAGTCACTTAGGTGTGGTTCCCTCCATCTGCTTTATAATATTGCATTGTTTCCTAGTCATCCGAGTACACTTTTCAACTCCTTTTTTTCCCATACACATTGTCCCGGGGCTCTTTTCTCAGTCAGGCTTCCTTATTGCGTCCCGTGCCGCCTCGAGTCCCAGGCATCCTGAAGGGTTCCTGAGCCCAGCGTTCCTCCTCCCACGAGCCGCTGGAGACTCATTGCAAAGATGGGGATGTGGTAGACGCCCCTTCAAGCTCTCACCTGCCTTTTCCAGCCACCGTGTTACTCGCCTCGGTAAACATTAGCACTGTTTGTTGTATTGTATTAGAAAATGGGTGAGTTTTGCCTATTAGCTAAAGAGGCAAGATGTTATTAGTCTCATTGTGTTCTTTCGATGATGTTATGCCTCGGTAAATTAAAATATTTCCCTACGTAAAATAAGAACTACAATAAAAAGACTTCTCCTTGGTAATTCTCCTCTACAATGACAACGACGAGTATCATCTTCATCCTCCTATTTTTTTCAACCATAACCCAACTATCTTCATCAGCCTTTTTTTCAACCATAACCCAACTATCTTCATCAGCCTTTTTTTTCAACCATAACCCAACTATCTTCATCAGCCTTTTTTTCAACCATAACCCAACTATCTTCATCAGCCTTTTTTTTCAACCATAACCCAACTATCTTCATCAGCCTTTTTTTCAACCATAACCCAACTATCTTCATCAGCCTTTTTTTCAACCATAACCCAACTATCTTCATTATCCTATTTTTGTCAACCATAACCCAACTATCTTCATCAGCCTTTTTTTTCAACCATAACCCAACTATCTTCATCATCCTATTTTTGTCAACCGTAACCCATCAACCATAACCCAACTATCTTCATCAGCCTTTTTTTCAACCATAACCCAACTATCTTCATCAGCCTTTTTTTCAACCATAACCCAACTATCTTCATCAGCCTTTTTTTTCAACCATAACCCAACTATCTTCATCATCCTCTTTTCCAACCATAACCCAACTATCTTCATCAGCCTCTTTTTTCAACCATAACCCAACTATCTTCATCAGCCTCTTTTTTCAACCATAACCCAACTATCTTCATCAGCCCTTTTTTTCAACCATAACCCAACTATCTTCATCAGCCTTTTTTTTCAACCATAACCCAACTATCTTCATCAGCCTTTTTTTCAACCATAACCCAACTATCTTCATCAGCCTTTTTTCACCTTTTTTTCTTCTTCTTTTTTTCACCTTCACTTTTTTTAACCCAACTTTTCTGTGTTAGGTTTGTGAAAATAGAGAAAGAAGGGAAAGAAGAAAAACGGAAGCGGGGGCGCGGGGAGGCCCTGAGGGATGTCTTCTCAAGGGGAACAGGTGTGGTGGGGCCGCCGACGCCGCTCTTTTGTTTTACTTTTCACACGCTGCTTTGTGGCTCAAGGATTCCATGTCGCCCCCAAATTTTCGGATGACAAATTTTATTATGCCGGATGAATGAGAAGTACTAAGAAGGAGGACTTTTCCGTTGACCTCCGACTGTGGCTGCGGCTGTTGTCAGGGCTTGTCAGGACGCGGCGCCGACATAGGAACAAAACCCCTCTATATAAATGCGACCTGTACTTAGGAGACGTCTGTTGTTTCCTCCCCCCTTCATTTTTCTTTCTATTAAAAAATTTCTCTTGGACCTTTCACGACGTCTAATACAAATTGTTGGGTACTTTTCCTTTACTATTATTACTATTTTCCGTCTCAACTCTTTGCAACGTTATATCATCAGTCAGATCTCCTTTAAGCCCATTTTTTTGCCAGATAGAATTTCAATCATCTCTAAAAAGTAAGCTTATATCATACCCCCTCGCTGCCAACGTGGTCTGAATCGTGCACGCCCCTTCGTTTCTCCAAGACCATTGAAACTCCAAAGTTATTTACATCACAAATCACGTCGTGCCTATACAGACGCCTTGCACCAACACCTCAAATCCTGCACGGCCCGGTGACGCATAACTCCTTCCGACAACCACGCTGCTCCCCAGACTCCCTTTCGTATTAATATATTTTTTATATCTCCAACTACACTTCTTACCCTTTGCTATACCAGTCCAGGGCAAGGCTAAGAAAGGCTCTCTCTCGGCTTGGTCCAGGGTATCCACGTAGTACGAACAGATGCCTTAAGTTCACCCGAGTTCATTGCCATCTCCCCCAATCTGTCCCTCTTCAAGTCATTCGTATCCATTGGTATTCCTTCTTTCCTTCTCTCCCTCCCTCCCTCCTTCCCTCCGTCAGACAGAGGTGGGTCACTCGGCGCGTGTAATCCAGCAACCGGTTTCTGGAGGGGTGTAAGTAAGGGGGCCGCGAGGGGAGCCTTGCAGACGCGTTCACGCTCGTCAGACGGACTTCGAGTGTTGTTTATTTACGTGTCTACCGTGTTTTTGTTGCTCTCCCTCGACCTGCCCCGACACCGTCCATCAAGGAGCTACGAGAAACCTCCCACAGACTCTACTCTCTCTCTCTCTCTCTCTCTCTCTCTCTCTCTCTCTTCTCTCTCTCTCTCTCTCTCTCTCTGTGTTGCCCCCTCATGGCCTCTCGTATCTTTGGTTTTCTTTATATTAATCTCGCAGCCCCTCGACGGCCTCTCCTCTTACGACCTGGGATTCTTTTTTCGCTTCGTTTCCGCTTCGATTCAGTGCGTCTGTCTGTCTGTCTGCGTCTCTGTTCCACTTACCCATCTTTATATAGGTCAATGTACCTCTCTATCCCTCTCTCGGGTACGTATATGTGACTGTTTTGTTTAATTTAATTTTACACTATTTCTGTCTTTAGAATGCGAGGAACTGTGTCTAAATTTGCCTTCTGCGTAACTCTTTTGCATCCGTGACTTTTTACTGTACTTCCGGATGCACCGAGGGTTAATCTTCTCTTTGTGATCTATTCGTGAGTCCTTTCGAGGGTCTCTTGTCTGCCTTAATCAGTTTCGCTCATCTAAGGTCTACTGTGACTCTATTTCTTTGTCGTCTTATTCCATTTTTACTCCGGCGGGTACGAGCACCTTCACCGTCGCCCCGTCAGCCTCCTACGGCCACACTGCATCGAATCCTTTGATATATTCTATTGTAACGCTACTTTTATTGGATTTGTATTCTATTCAACCACATCCTCCTTTGCTTTCATGTGATGCTGTTAAGTTTACCACACATTCTTATTTTATGTCTCCCTCTTCCATGCTATCAATAGTGCCTTTCCCCCTACTTCCGCTACTCTCTCTCTCTTCCTCCTCTCCCATCTCTCCTCTCCCTTTCCCTCTTCTGACTGCCCTTCCTGTTTCCACTTTTTCACGCCCTGTGAGCCGTCCACCCATAAAAACTGCCCTCTGCCCGCCTCTCCACTTACCACACGCTGCCAGACCCGCCTCTCGCCCCTCCCAGACACCACCACGACCTCCCGACGCAGAACCCACGCGGTGAGAAGTGCAAACAGTGCCACGAATGATGATTGAACGACCCTTCAACACCCTCACGCCTCCTACAGCAGGAGATTAAGCGGCATTAAGATGAAACGAAGAGCCAACTCCTGCCAACTCCTGCAGCCAGTTCCTCACTTCCTTTGGTAGGTGTCAAGTGTCGCGTTTCAGACTTCCATATTATTAAAACCATTTGTATCACTTTCTCCGCCGCCATACCGAGAGTTCGCGAGTTTTACGTTGTCTTTGGGTTCTTATTTATCATGATGCGAAAAGTTAAGTCGTCAAATTAGCTGACAGGGATGTAGTAAGAGTGTGTGATGTATGAATCTCCTCCTCCTCCTCTTCTTCTTCCTCCTTCTTCCCCTCTTCCTGCACTCTCGGCCTCTACTTCCCCTCGTCCGGTCCCTCACTCGTTACCCCTCGGCCCAACGCGACCTTCTGGGAAAGCTGGGGAGGGGAGGAAGAGACGAGGGGAGGAGGGGAGGAAGGAGGGAAGGACGTCACCACTCCCCTCTCTTTTGCTCCCCTTTATTATCCCATATTCCGTCTCCTTTCCGTCCTTTCTCTGTGCCCTCCCATACATACCCCCTACACCCATCCCTCCCTACCACCTACCCATCCCTACCACCCATCCCTACCACCCACCCATCCCTACCACCCATCCCTCCTCCACGGGTCAGGGTACGTGTAAACCACCCTCCCCGTCCCTCCAACTCTAGAATCACATCCTTATATAATATCCACCCCATAGACGCAGAAAAAATATACATAAAATAGTTCCATCACCAAAGAAGGAACAAGGCGACATAAAATATAGACTAGCAAAGCATATGAGCAGTAAAATGACATAGAAAACGCATGAAGGAGCTAAAGGGGTAAGTTTTGGGAACCGAGATGGCGGAGGGGGTGGGTGGGAAGGAGGAGAGAGGGGGGACTTATGAATAATAATAAGGAAAACAGGAATGAAAGAAAGGGCTTGGCTGAACGAACCCTTCCCTCTCTTCTTCCCTCTCCCCTCATCCTACACGCCCTGAACGTTATACCACAAGACCTCAAACTCTTATATTATATCATCTTTCAAGAGTGTTTACTTGGGACAGCGAGAGGTGGACGGGGAAGGGGAAGGGACGAAGGAGGAGACAAAAGATGCGAGACGGTACGAAGGGATGAGTGTGTGGAGGGAAGAAGTATGGAGATGTGAGAGGGAAAAGGGTGAAGGAATGGAGGAAGTAAGTATGGAGGTATGAGAGGGAAAGGGGTGAAGGAATGGAGGAAGTAAATATGGAGATGTGAGAGGGAAAAGGGTGAAGGAATGGAGGAAGTAAGTATGGAGGTATGAGAGGGAAGGAAAGGGGTGATGGAATGGAGGAAGTAAGTATGGAGAAAGAGAGAGAGAAAAAAAAGAGAGAGACATACATACACAGAAAGAAAGAAAGGGAAAGGAGAAAGAAAACCACAGATAGAGATATATAAAGTAAGCAACTCCCTTCCCTCACCCCAGTGTCCTACCTTGATTACAGGGAAGCAAAGGATACCAGGAAGGGAAGAGGGGAAAAAACACAACAGAAGGGAAAAAACATGAACCACAGAGACGTGAATAAAGAGGAAGAACAACATATTTAAGGAAACAGGGAAAGGGTGAAAAGGAAAGGAAACGAAGGGAAATTGTAAGAGTGATGGAGAAGAAAAAGAAGGGATGAGAAAAAAACAAAGAGAGACAACAACACAAAAAAGAAACAAAACAAAAAAACCACAATACAGAACAAACGAACAACCCCTCCACACACCCCAGGCACACCGATTACAACACAAAGGACACCAGACAGGAACGAGAAAACAACACACAACAAAAAACAACAACAACACAGACACACACACACACACACACGTAAAACAAGAACACACAAACAACTAAGACACACACAAAGGAAACACACAAAGACACAACGAAGGTAGAAATTTCAACACACGATCGAGCAAAAACAAAAAACAAGACAAAACACACACACACACACACACACACACACACACACACACACCACACACACACACACACACACAACCACACACACACACCACACACACACACACACACACACACACCACAAACACACACACCACACACACCACACACACACACACACACACACACACAAAACACAACACACACAACACACACCGCGCGATGGTCAGGTTGATAACGTTCTGGTCTCTCACTCCGTGGGTAGGCGGTTCGAATCCTCGCGCTCCCGGGGATTTTTCACTTGACAAATTCGGGCGGTTACTGTCCTCCTTGAGCAAGGGGATGGGGGTGTGTGGTGTGTGAGGTCCTAGCATTGCCCAAAGATTGGTAATAATGAGCTCCAAGCTCGCACTGAGAGGGTGAAACTGGCGATCGCGAGCCAGCTCGCGTGGACAAGACCATGGGTGAATGACACACACACACACACACACACACACACACACACACACACACAAGGAGCCACGCCCACACGGAAACTCAAGGAATCTGACCTTTGACCCTTAATCTTTGACCTCTATACAGGTAGGAGGGGAACTTCATCCGCTTTCCACTCCCAATAAATGACCAAAAAGCTTCCAGTCAGTCAGGTGAGAAATGAAGGATGTCGCGCACTGCTGGAGAGGAAGAAAGAGAAGCGAGAAGCGGAGATCAGCAGGAAACAGCCAAGCTTTTCTTCTCCTGCAGGGAACCAAGTCTTTCTTTCGAGTGGTGGAAGTTATAAAAATGTGGATCAAGGGATGATTAGGGGGTAAGGGAGGAAGGGAAGACAGGGACAACACAGGGACACAGGGACACAGGGACACAGGGACACAGGAGATGGAATACAATATAGAAATGACTATATCTACGAGTACTTCTTTTTTTACATCACAAAGGACTGGCCAAGGGTAAAAATAAAGAAGGGGGGGAAGATAAAAAGGGGAGTTGGGCCAATTTATTTCGGGCCAATTTAGTTCGAACTACTACCATTACTATAACTTACTGCTTACTACTACTACAGTGTTATCGTTATTATATTTCTAATCATTATCATTGTATTGTAGTTATCTATCATCGAAGTAGTAGTAGTAGTAGTAGTAGTAGTAGTCGTCGTCGTCGTCGTCGTCGTCGTCGTCGTCGTCGTCGTCGTCGTCGTCGTCGTCGTCGTCGTCGTCGTCGTCGTCGTCGTCGTCGTCGTCGTCGTCGTCGTCGTCGTCGTCGTCGTCGTCGTCGTCGTCGTCGTCGTAGTAGTAGTAGTAGTAGTAGTAGTAGTAGTAGTAGTAGTAGTAGTAGTAGTAGTAGTAGTAGTAGTAGTAGAGCACCAGCAACAATAAAAAACACCAATAAGGAAAGTACAAAATAACATAAACAAAAGAAAAACAATCATCACAGGCGCCGCACCTCTCCTCGTCTCATCACAACACCATAAAACTAAACAAGACGTGAAGGATTTACAAAAATGTTCAACTTTCTTCCTTTTTTTCCCTCCATCATTCACCACATCCTTCCTTTTGGCCAGAGTCCTCCCTCCACTTCCTTTCTGCCTTCTTCCCTACTCCTTCCTTCTCCTTCCTCTTCCTTACTTCTTCCTTCTCGCCTCCTCCTCTTCCTTACTTCCTTCTTTGTTCCCTCCCTCCTACCCTTTTTCCTTCCTTCCTTTCTCCCTCCTTCTCTAGTTCTTCCTTCTTGCCTCCTCCCTCCACTTCCTTTCTCCCTCCCTCCTCCTTCCTTCCTTCCTTGTTCCCTCCCTTTTACCCTCCCTCCTTCCTTCTCGCCTCCTCTTCCTTCCCTCCTTCCTTGTTCCTTCCCTACCTTTCTCCCTCCTTCCCTACTTCTTCCTTCTCGCCTCCTCCATCCTTCCTTCCTTCCTTCCTTTCTCCCCTCTACCCTCCTTCCTTCCTTTCTCCCTCCTACCCTCCTTCCCTTCCTTCCTTTCCTCCTTCCTTCCTTTCTCCCTCCTACCCTCCTTCCTTCCTTCTCGCCACCTCCTACTTCCTTCTCCTTCCTTTCTCCCTTCCTCCTACCCTCCCTCCTACTGCACTCAATTTTCTCTCAGCCTTTCTTCCTTCCTTTGGTAACGTTATCTCGACCCATCTTCCCTCACTTTATCTTCCCTATGCTCATTATTCCCTCCTTTATCACTCTTTATTACTCCCTCTCTTTACATATTTCTCTATTATTTCAGTTTTTCGTACCAATATATTTTTTCTTATTTTTCCATTTCCGTTTATTTTCTACTTTTATTCTTCTTCATTATTCTCTCTGTTTATATTATTCCTCTAGTATTTAAGATTTGCGTAACTCTATTTTTTTCTACTTTTTATGTTTCTTTTATTCCCTATCTTTATTCTTCTCCCTTGCTTCTCCTTCGTTCCTCTCCCTTCTGAGCCTCTCTGTCTCTCCTCCCTCGATCTCCCCCTCCCTTCACCTCCCTTTATTCGCCTTTCTTCCTCCCTCTTTGACCGGTTCCCTCCCTCTTCCCTCCCTTTTCCCTCCCTCTTCCTCCTCCCTTACCCTCCTCCCTTACCCTCTTCCTCCTCCCTAACCCTCCCTCCCCACCACCTAATTTCTTTCTTACATTTCTATCACCGCTTCTATATGCTTCATTCCTCTTATTTTTTCATTTTTCTTCTTTCATTCCACTAAATTTTTACCTTCAATATTTCTAACCTATATTTTACCTTATAATTTTATCGTTTTACCCACTTTTCTTTCTCTTTACTAAGGTATTTTTCTATTATAATCATGCATATACATTTGATTCACTATTTATGTCAGGAAAAAATATATACAGGAATGCAGACAAAAGGTAGAATATGAAACAGGCAAGGAAAAACATTATACACCTCTACATTATTTACTCATGGAAATCTGATACCTGGAACATACGGGAGGAAGTGGGCACAGAAGGAAAGACCGATACACCAAGACCAAGACCTTTAGTGTAAGACGAGAGGCGCCATAAGCAAACACAATGAGAAAAAATAGAAAACTAAAATAAACATACATAATACTACATACAAAAAAAGTGTAGGGAATAAGTTATATAGTTAGGAATGACATGAGAGAGAGAGAGAGAGAGAGGAGAGAGAGAGAGAGAGAGAGAGAGGAGGAAGAGAGAGAGAGAGAAAGAGAGAGAGAGAGAGAAGAGAGAGAGAGAGAGAGAGAGAGAGAGAAGAGAGAGAGAAGAGAGAGAGAGAGAGAGAGAGAGAGAGAGAGAGAGAGAGAGAGAGAGAGAGAGAGAGAGAGAGAGAGAGAGAGAGAGAGAGAGGAGAGAGAGAGAGAGAGAGAGAGAGAGAGAGAGAGAGAGAGAGAGAGAGAGAGAGAGAGAGAGAGAAGAGAGAGAGAGAGAGAGAGAGAGAGAGAGAGAGAGAGAGAGAGAAGAGAGAGAGAGAGAGAGAGAGAGAGAGAGAGAGAGAGAGAGAGAGAGAAGAGAGAGAGAGAGAGAGAGAGAAAGAGAGAGAGAGAGAGAGAGAGAGGAGGACATAAAAACATAATAACATAAGAAAATAAGGAGAGAGAGGTAGAGAGAGAGAAGAAAAAACCACTTGATAAGATATAAGAACATAAGAACATAAGAAAATAAGGAAGCTGCAAGAGGCCGTGAGACCTAAAAGTAGTTCTGTAAATTCCTGCTATAAAAGTATGTAGTTCGTGTGTCTCCATCTTGACATGTAATTGTTGATGTCTTGTGCCAGGTGGTGACCGAGGCGACGGAGGCTGCCTCGTGAAATTACAGGGCGTACTGAAGGGGCTGGAGAGAGTGGGAAGGGAAGGGAAGGGAAGGAAGGGAAGGGAAGGGAGTGAGGGAGGGAAGGGAAGGGAGGGGAGGGAAGGGGAGGGAGTGGGAAGGGGCAGGAGAGAGTGGGAAGGGTAGGGAAGGGCAGGGAAGGGAAGGGAAGGAAGGGAAGGGAAGGAAGGGAAGGGGAGGTGCAGGAGAGAGTGGGAAGGGGCAGGAGAGAGAGGGGGAAGGGAAGGTAAGGGAATGGAGGAAGGGAAAGGGGGACTGAAGGGGCAGGAGAGAGTGGGAAGGGAAGGGAAGGGAAGGGAAGGAAGGGGAGAGAGGGAGGAAGGGAGGGAGGGAGGAAGGGAGAGCATACTGAAGGGGCAG
>JACEEZ010022317.1:790378-797878 GCA_016584305.1 Chionoecetes opilio | reverse complement strand
TTGTCTAGCCTCTTTTTAATGCTCCCTATTGACTCCGCACTAACTACCTAACGACCGAGTCTATTCCAATCATTTACCACTCTATTTGTGAACCGGTTTTTCCCTATTTCCGTTTTAAATCTACGTTTTTCGAGCTTGAATCCGTTACTTCTTGTTCTACCCTGGTTACTATACCGTAAGAACTTTTCCTACATCTCCTTTATTGTATCCCTTTAACCACTCAGAGCAGCGGTGAGGGCGGCGGCGGAGGCACAGAAGGCGTAGGAGGAGACGTAAGAGGAGGAGGAGGAGGAGGAGGAGGCGTAGGAGGAGGAGGAGGAGGAGGAGGAGGAGGAGGAGGAGGAGGCGGTGATGGCGGTGGTGGTGGTGGTGAGTTTCTCTGACATATGATATTTATTTTGTGGTTTGGATTCCCGCCCCCTGAATCCGCCTCCGCTAACAAGGGGCAAATCGGCAAGCTGAGACGCGACCGTAAATTACCGAAGCCCAACTCACATCACCCTTGAGCGTAATGTTATGGTCCCTGGGAAAGGTGAAGCCGAGGAAGGTTCGTGAGGATTCTTCAGATTGGATCCACCTCTTCTGATATAATTGCTGGAAACCTAAGTGGATGCAGACTTAAGTTTGAAAAGTCAGCTAATAACGATAGATTGAAGTGAAAATTGAAGTGGGAGATTGAAGTTGAAATGTGAGTTGATGTGGACACGGAAGAAACAAGTTGAAATGTAAGCTTATGTGGTTGATTGAAGTTGAAAAATAAGCTTATAGATGGATTTCGAAATATAAGCTTATGTGGATAGAGATTGAAGTTAAAAGAATAAGCTTATAGATGGCATTCAAAATAAAAGCTTATGTGGATATAGAAGATGATATATAAAATGTAAGCATCCCAAGGTCATTAATAAGCTTAAACGGATATGATAGCTTGCATATGATGAAATTCGAAATATAAGCTTACGTGGATATAAAAGATGAAAGTAAAAAATGTAAGCATCCCAAAGTCATAAATAAGCTTAAGCGGATATGATAGTTTGTTTATGTATATATGGATAAGCAGAAAATCTCAAGGTCTTTAAGGACATATGAGACGCGGCTCCATACAGTCTTCAAGGGTCCGTGGGGGCATTTATGGGGGCACGTAAAGCCCTGTGGAGGTCTTGAGGAGGTGGTCGAGCATTCAAGCCTCGGGTGGGTACTACTTTAGGCACGGGGAGGTAGTGGTAGTAGTGGAGGTAGTGGAGGTGGTAGTGGTGGTAGTGGTGATGGTAGGAGGTCGCTCTATTATTTCCCGTGAATCACCGTAACCAGACACAGACAGGGGGGGACAGGGAGGGACATAAGACTGGGAACCTGAGAGAGTATTGATGAAACACAAGACTTTAGAGGCCTGCAAGGTGTTTACGGACGCCCGGGAGACACTTTCTTCTGTCACTTTCCCCTCAACCTCACACGCCTCTCAAAGATCGAAGCCCCCCTCCCCTCTTCCCTCCCTCGTTACGGCCTCCTCCTCCTCCTCCTCCCTCTCCTCCTCCTCTCCTCCTCCTCCTCCTCCCCTCCTCCTCTTCCTCCTCCTCCTCCTTCTCGATTCTCCCACAGCTCTAGGATATTCTATAGAAGGTGATGTGACAAGGGAGTGAATAGTATAAGGAGTATGTTTTGAGAGTAACGAGAGAGAGAGAGAGAGAGAGAGAGAGAGAGAGAGAGAGAGAGAGAGAGAGAGAGAGAGAGAGAGAGAGAGAGAGCATCCTCACACTGATAATGACAACGATGTGGAAATACATAATGGCAGTAGCAGTTTTTTCCTGGTGATAAAGCATACGAGTGTCAACCCCCTCCTTCTCTCCCCCTCTCCCTTCCCCTCCTGCTCTCCCCCTCTCCCTTCCCCTCCTTATCTCTCCCCCTCTCTCTTCTCCTCCTCCCTCCCTCTCCCTTCCCCTCCCTCACTCTCACCTCGCCTTTCCTGTCCCCACCACTAATCTTTGTCACACACTATATGAGAACGTCACGCTGGCTTCTGTCTGCTAGGGGGGCCAGGCCATTCTGAACATTTACTGCCTTAATTTATCTACCTTTTAAGCCATCTGTGTGACTAATAACTGTTTAAATTAAATAAACAATAAAAAAGCGTACAGTAAACCCTCTCTAAATCGAACCCGTATAATTCAAGCTTCGAATAATTTGACCTGTTTCAGGCCATTTCAAATTTTCCATAACTTTCCATAATTCGAGCAAGTTTGAATTATCCTTAGCCTTACTAGTGGGAGTCCGACATCATATTTTTATGTCTTGTAGTAAGTTTTGTCTAATTTGTTTAAGGAATATCTGGAAGTATCATGTCATTGGGAATTGGCTGAAATAGGGACTTCTAATCATTATAACTGAAAACTGACTCCAGTTTCGTGTTCAGCATGCCCGATAACTGTTAAGAACTAATTTTCAAGCAAATCTATTTTCAAAAAATATTGCAAATTTTGCAAGGGATTGCACCTTGAAAAAATTGCACTCTGAAAGAAAATATATATATGCTTGAAAATTAATGCAAATTAGTTCCTATCAGTTTTCGGGCATGCTGAACACGAATCTGGAATCAGTTTTCAGTTACAATGATTATAAGTCTCTATTTCAGCCAATATCATCCTTGATTTTTTTGAAAATATGAAAATAGGGACTTCTAATCATTGTAACTCAAAATTGACTCAAGATTCGTGTTCAGCATGCCCGAAAACTGCTAGGAACTAATTTTCAAGCAAATCTATTTTTCAATTTTTTTTTTTGAAATTTCGCAATATTTTTTGAAAAATAGATTTGTTGAAAATTAGTTCCTAACAGTTTTCGGGCATGCTGAACACGAATCTGAAGTCAATTTTTAGTTACAATGATTATAAGTCCCTATTTCAGCCAATTCCCAATGCATGAATTCCGATAAGAATAAGACATAGAATAGAAGTACAGAGGCCGCGAGCTACAGTATTCCTGTATCCTAATAAAAATCAGAAATTAGACAAAACTTACTACAAGACATAAAAATATGATGTCGGACTCCCACTAGTAAGGCTAAGGATAATCCAAACTTGCTCGAATTATGAATATGAAAATATATAATTAATTTTATATATATAATAAAATATATTATATATAATATATATATATATATTATATATATATATATAAAATATATATATATATATATTATTAATATATATATATATATATATTATATATATATATATATATATATTATATATATATATATATATATATATATATGATCACCTGAAGATCCGTCACCCCAGAGTTTGGCAGGGTGATGGTTCTTCAGATGGGATATTCTGGGGTGACGGTTCTTCAGGTGGCAAAACATGGGATGACGGTTTTTCAGGTGGGGTCAAGACCTAACCTGACATTACCTTACAAGTGAGGTCAGGTCAAATGGGTAAAAGGGAGGAGTCAGGACCCTCCAGTCAGGTAGGAGGACTATATAAAAGTAAGTGGGCTACAAAAAAAATAGTCATAGAGTCAGTGGACCCTGGCACGCAATACCTTCCAAACCCTAGCGTCCTACCAGTCTACCACTGTTGTGTGGTGATTCCACTAAGGTTATTCGGTGGCTTCAACAAAACAGACTTTTAAAGCGTGAAGTTAAGTGTGATACTTGTGATAACTGGATAATTTGGACAAAATACTCCAAATGGCAAACAAAAGACTCCCTGAAGTATAAATCCACGAAATAAATGTACTGTATTTTGGAATACTGAGTAAAGTGTAATGTATTTTGTATTTGGGAACACTGTATATTACTGTTAATTTTTTCTTTAAACTTTCACAAAAAAATGCATAACCCAAAGGAATATATTTGTTATCCTAATTTTTTTAATTGCATTCACTGTGGGCTAGGGTGACGGATCTTCAGGAGGGATATCCTGGGGTGACGGTTCTTCAGGAGGGATATCCTGTGGTGACGGATCTTCAGGTGGACATTCTGGGGTGACGGATCCTCAGGTGATCATATATATATATATATATATATAGATTATAATATGATATATATATATATATATATATATATATATATATATATATAATATATATATATATATATATATATATATATATATATAATTATACCACCTCCACAACCACCATCACCACCATCTTCACCGTCACCACCACTCTCTCCTCGGCGCGACCTGACCTGACCTCCTCCTCTGACCCCGACACCTACACGACAATCCCAGTATTAATTTTGTGTACCGATGACTCACTCGCTACGTGATTCAGCGTTTCTTGTATACGTGGCGACACTGTGACATACATACATACATACATACATACATACATACATACATACATACATACATACATACATACATGAGCAATTAAGGTAAGGACACAGAGAGAACAGCTAAAGTAAAAACAAATAGAAATACGTAAAGAACAGGATAGATAAAAGAAAACTAAAGGAAGAGAAAGAAAAGAGAGAATAATAGAAGAAAAAGAACAGATCCTGAATATCTATTGTCTTAATTATCTACTTTCAATGCCATATATGTGATATATAACTATTTCAACATTAAAAATAAAAAATAAAATAAAAAGAGACCAAGAAATAGAAGGAAAAGACCAAACAATGCATTTTTGGAGGAGGAGGAGGAGGAGGAGGAGGAGGAGGAGGAGGAGGAGGAGGAAAGGTCACGAAGAAGGCTAAAAGTGACCTCATAACTCAACATTAGAAGGAAACAAGACCTGCACAGCCTCACTACGCTCCCAGGCCTTGTGTTGTGTGTGTGTGTGTGTGTGTGTGTGTGTGTGTGTGTGTGTGTGTGTGTGTGTGTGTGAAAGAGAGAGAAAAAGAGAGAGAGAGAGAGATATCACAAAAATAGGTAAGTAACATGAATACAAGAAATCTATCACATGCTCGCCATATAGATTCAGATAAAAACACTCCAGAGATATCTAAATTGCGTGCTATTTAACACCTTCCTACCTTCTTCCTTCTTCCTTCCTTCCTTCCTATTTCTTCCTTCCAGCATCAGAATATGACAAACAAACGATTCAAAAAGATACAAATTTTCATACATACCTCCAATCACTATTTATGATTCTCTCAGATTCCTGCGACAGATTAAAAGGGGGCAACACGACCTCTTCAGGCGCTAAGGGGACGGGCTCAAGGCGTGGCGCTACCTGGCCCAGCAGGACGCCACGGGACCCCCAACGATAATCCACCATTTTACAGTGTCTGCCAGGGTGAGGTGAGGTTTTCAGGTGTTCCTCTAGCGTCTCAAGTTCCCTGAATACATCCCTAAATCGCCCTTGTGTTCTGGAGAGCCGTGTTGTCGTAGTTTTGTTAATTCTGCTTAATTCCCCGACTCTTGATTGTCTAGAGCTGACGGTGGGCGATGATTCCCCGCCTGTGTGTGGCAAATCACTTCATCCGCCGAGATATTCAACCTGCTTTGGGCTTCAAGGTGTGTGTGCTTAAAGGCGGCGTCACACTAGAACCTTTTTCCGTCTATTTTTACGATTTCCGTTGGTTTTTTCTCGTTCTGTCTAGTTTTTCCGTCTGACCCAGTCCAAATAAACCTCCGTGCGTGATTTACGGAAACACCTGCTTGCCCTGCGATCTTTATTTAAACGCTCTTGTTTCCGGATGATCTGTTTCAATCTTACATGTTCTTGTTGTTGTTTTGAAGGCGCAAGGCATATAGAAATATACTGTTTATTCTATTATTTTATCAACACTACGGATACTTGTAATTATGAATGAAGTCCGCTCTCTCGCTCTCTGAATCTATTTCTCTCTCTCTCTCTCTCTCTCTCTCTCTCTCTCTCTCTCTCTCTCTCTCTCTCTCTCTCTCTCTCTCTCTCTCTCTCTCTCTCTCACACACACACACTCACGAAGTTAGAACCCACACACATACACACACACACACACACACACACACACACCTGATTGAAACGAGCCACTAGAGGTCATGCAACTCCCCAGAGAGATGACCTCCCTCGACCTCAGCCTGTGTTTTTGACCTCAGGCATCCCTCAGGTCAGCCGGACTAAGTGACGGGCGGGTGTGAATTGGTGTCGCATTAGGCGGGGTGACCAACGTACCATCAGCTGACCTCCGACCTCGCTTTACTATATACCAGCTGTAGGTCACATGAGGCTGTTTTACTTGATATAGAAATACACAGGGAAAGGCATTGCTGTTATTAATATATTCTTTGATGTGTGTCATTGTAAAGGACCTTGAAAGAATGGTGATTTTGCGTCTGTAGTGATGCCTGGAGTGTAGGACAAAACGGTACCTGGAACTGTCGCCGATAGGAACACTCGCCGACGTCGACGAGTGTTCCAATTCTTGATATTTCAGGACCCAATATATACATTTAAGCAAGTTTTACCCGTGTTTCTGCATTCAGGGATGAAATACTATCGTTAGCTTGATCAGTTAGGTTAAGTTAGGTGCCAATGTCCAGGTTAGGTTAACATTTCCACGTCGGCGAGAGTTCTAGGTTGGTGCTTCGGCGAGAATTCCCATCGGCGACAGTTCCATAAACCGACAAAACCCATGGTAATTATATTGTTTACATTATATTTTTTCTTCTAATTTTATTGGTATTAAACTGAGGGCGTTTTGTCCAATTTTGCACTTTAACTTACGGGGTTTTGTCCAAGGGGTTTTTGTCCTAGGGGGTTTTGTCCAAGGGTTTTTGTCTTAGGGGGTTTTGTCCAAAGGGTTTTTGTCCAAGGGTTTTTTGTCCAAGGGGTTTTTGTCCAAGGGGGTTTTGTCCAAGGGGTTTTTGTCTTAGGGGGTTTTGTCCAAGGGGTTTTTGTCCTAGGGGGTTTTGTCTGAGAGGGGTTTATCTGGACCCCGTGATTCCTGAACCCACACTCAATCCCTCTCCTCACAGTATGTCCTTCTGGCTCCTACCACTCCTCCATTTCGATAGCCTGCCAATCCCTCGAGCCAGACAGCCGACGGCCCGACGTCCATCCCCCTCGGCCGCACGACAGCCGTTCGGTGCGGCCTCACACTAACGAGTTAATGAGGAAGAACGTGACAATCCAGCTTTCCTAATTGTATTATTGACCCACTAGTAATGACCAAGGGCAATTATCGGTCATCAGACTCATTATTCAACGACGAACGCTCATTGCAGAGGGTGAACTAAAACAAAATTAATAAGGACCACTAAGACATGATAATCAAGTCTACCAAATTATGAATGAAGCAAAATTAAATGAAAGAATGAGGAAAAGTAAGAGATGGAACATTTCTTGCCTTACTTAATTCATCGATCTGTTAAGGCATCTGTAACTGTTGTGTAACTGTAATTAATAACTGAATGAATAAATGAAAATAAATTGAAGAAAGAGGAGTTAGCGTAAAGGTGGTAACAGGAGGAGGAAGAGGAAGAGAGGAAGGAGTGACAAAGATAGAAAGGCGAAGGTAGGTAGGGTAAAATAAATGTATGAATAAAATAAATACCACATTAAGCA
>JACEEZ010022317.1:725378-787878 GCA_016584305.1 Chionoecetes opilio | reverse complement strand
TCTCCATCACAACATTTATATTTTTTTGCGTTACATACCAGGCAAAATATTCTTACAGACCGGGCAAAAATTTTCATAGACCAGGCAAAATATTCTTACAGACCGGGCAAAAAATTTCATAACCAGCAATATTCTACAACAGGAAAATATTCTCATAGACAGCAATTTCGTTACAACCGGCAAAATATTCTCTAGAGCAGCAAAATATCGACACGGCAAAATTTCTCATAGACCAGGCAAAATATTCTTACAAACCAGGCAAAAAATTTTCATAGGCCAGGCAAAATATTCTTACAAACCAGGCAAAAATTTCTCATAGGCCAGGCAAAATATTCTTACAGACCAGGCAAAACATTTTCATAGGCCAGGCAAAATATTCTTACAAACCAAGCAAAATGTCGTTTACAGAGCAGCATTTGAGTGGAAACAGCTCAAGGAAAGTGTTATGCGAACAATGAGATAAGGGGATATAATAATAAGATGAGATAATACGCGATAACAAGCTTTAAGATAAGGACAGATGCATATACAAGAGGCGATAACATGGCAAGTATTACTAAGTTTACAGGAACTATCTAATGCAGGTTGACTGACTTTTAGTAAGTAGTGTTGTTGCTTTCTCTTTTCAGGAACTACCAAGTGTAGGTCTCACGGCCTCTTGTAGCTTCCTTATTTTATTATGTTCTTATGTTCTTTTGTTAGATATTTTCATGGAAGGCAGAATCAGCGTGTTTCATAGAGCAAAAAATCGCCTGTTTAGTCATCGACACCGATTAGCACAACACCCATACATACTTCTTCTTCTTCTTCTTCTTGTGACCTTTGACGCTTAGTATCGCTTCATAGGTCCTCTTCAACTTCGTCTCCTTAGTTAACAGACTTGTCAACTATGCCCTTGGTTTTCATAGAGCAAAAATCGCCTGTTTAGTCAGCAGTACAGCTTAGCGCAGCACCCATACACAGCGAGTACCGAGTTCACGGCCCACCACCCATACACACTATTTACATACCCATACCCATACACCCACCCATAGACACCACCCATACCATAGACCACTGTATACCTGGACTGCGCACGGAATATCGGCCTGTCGCACAAGGGCCTGAAGTCGGAGGGCCGCTCGGATTCATATATATATATATATATACGGATCATATAGACTGGTTTATCAGTATATATGATATACTGTAATCTTCGTAAATGTTTGTTCTATAATATTATCGGATCACCTGAAGATCCGTCACCCCAGAGTTTGGCAGGGTGACGGATCTTCAGGTGGGATATCCTGGGGTGACGGATCTTCAGGTGGGATATCCTGGGGTGACGGATCTTCAGGTGGGATATCCTGGGGTGACGGTTCTTCAGGTGGGGTCAAGACCTGTCCTGACTTCAATTTCCAAGTGAGGTCAGGTCAAATGGGTAAAAGGGAGGAGTCAGGACCCTCCAGTCAAGTAGGAGGACTATATAAAAGTAAGTGGGCTAAAAAAAAATAGTCATAGGAGTCAGTGGACCCTGGCACGCAATACCTTCCAAACCCTAGCGTCCTACCACTGTTGTGTGGTGATTCCACTAAGGTTATTCGGTGGCTTCAACAAAACAGACTTTTAAAGCGTGAAGTTAAGTGTGATACTTGTGATAACTAGATGAATTGGACAAAATACTCCAGATCGAAGGATGGTTTTCTGTGGAAATGCCAAACAAAAGACTGCCTGAAGTACAAATCCACTAAGTCTATATGAATTGGATCTTTTTTTCTCTGTTCTCGAATTTCAGAAGATGCATTTCTCGAAGATGCATAACACAAAGGAATATATTTGTTATCCTAATTTTATAAATTACATTCACTGTGGGCTGGGGTGACGGATCTTCAGGTGGGAAATCCTGGGGTGACGGATCTTCAGGTGGGAAATCCTGGGGTGACGGATCTTCAGGTGGACATTCTGGGGTGACGGATCTTCAGGTGATCCATATTATCAAATAAAAAACAGTAAAACACGGTAAAGAAATGCCATTATGAGACTCTGAAGAAATATGCATGAACTCTTCGCCATTTAAAACTTTGCGGGTCAACTTTTATCATGAAGGGTATCAATAGAAGCGCAATTTTATTAGCTTTCCATTGCTATATTTCGTTATCTGATAAATTAATTAGAGCCATGCATAAATTAGCGTTAACTAAATAAATAAAATCATCAATCGGGTAATTTTCCCGATTGATGAGGTTATTTATTTAGTCAACGCTAATTTATACATGGTGCTAATTCATTTATCAGAAAACGAAATATATAAGTAAATAAATAACATCATCAATCGGGAAAAATACCCGATTGATGATTTTATTTATTTATTTAACGCTAATTTATGCATGGTTCTAATTAATTAATCAGATAACGAAATAAAGCAATGGAAAGCTAATAAAATTGCGCTTCTATTGATACCCTTCATGATAAAAGTTGACACGCAAAGTTTTAAATGGCGAAGAGTTAAGTGAATATTAAGTTCATGCATATTTCTTCAGAGTCTCGTAATGGCATTTCTTTAGCGTGTTTTACTGTTTTTTATTTGATAATATTATAGAACAAACATTTACGAAGATTACAGTATATCATATATATTGATAAACCAGTCTATATGATAGTCCATAGACCACCATATCTCTTTGTAGGGCGACCCGCAGGCCCCTATGCAGCCCCGCAATTCAAAACATTGTCGCGTGAACAGTCCAGGTATACAGTGGTCTATGCCCATACCTATACCCATACACCCACCCATACACCCACCCATACACACCGTTCTCTGGACCATCAAATCTGCATTGTGCTCCTCAGCTGATCCAGAGCCATGCCTTCGTCTAATCCTCCCTTACTACCACCTGCAACATTTGACCCTCACTCTAATTCGAAGGAGAGCGAAGATAATTGTCGTGAGGTCTTCTGGACTCCCCTGGACTCTCCTTAGTTCGCCCGGTCACTGGGAGACAAGGCCGCGGTCGGGTCATGCCACACCCAGACGCTAATCACCTCCACTACATTCCTCTAATTCCCCGAGAGTGTTAAGCAGGGTTTCAAAGTCTGTCTCCGAGCCTCTCCTCGACCCTCCAGGCCTCAGGGAATATATTTATTTTATTTTTCACTTCTGCCCATCTCAAGTTTCTCCTCCTACTAAAAATACAAAGATAAGGAAAGAAAGCAATGAATCTTCATACATACTTGATATGCAGATAGTGATAGTTGTTTTATGGGGGATATATTATACTTATACTTATTTGGAATATTTTGTTTGGCATTTTTTTTTCTCTCTCTCTCTCTCTCTCTCTCTCTCTCTCTCTCTCTCTCTCTCTCTCTCTCTCTCTCTCTCTCTCTCTCTCTCTCTCTCTCTCTCTCTCTCTCTCTCTCTCTCTCTCTCTCTCTCTCTCTCTCTCTCTCTCTCTCTCTCTCTCTCGATCGGGGCCCGATCACTAAAGGTTCTGGGCCCAACACTGTGGAATGCTCTGCCCAACCACATAAAACTTGCAGTAACATTATCTAAATTCAAGACTGGCCTTATTCATCATTGTAATTTATGACCACAAAGCCACAGAATAAACCCCTTACTTTACTGATAAATTTAAGTACTTTCTATTAGCTTTGTATATATTGTATATATTTGTTTTATTTTAATATGTATGTAATAACCACTACCCTGTGGAAATAAAAATTGAATTGAAATTGAATTGAACTCTCTCTCTCTCTCTCTCTCTCTCTCTCTCTCTCTCTCTCCTCTCTCTCTCTCCTCTCTCTCTCCTCTCTCTCTCTCTCTCTCTCTCTCTCTCTCTCTCTCTCTCTCTCCAAAAATGTTACTATAAGCAGCATTACCACTATTTCTGACTATTATAAGCAGTTACGATTTGTGAACTCAAAATAAAAACAAAACATGGCGGGAAATTTCCGAAGACTTTGACCGTCAATATCCTGATAATCGAGACGGGGCAAAGAATTATTAGAAGTGTGATATCTAAATTGACATGACCCCAAGCTTTATATTGCATTAGTTATCTTACAAATTAGCAATATATTTCATACACCAACTGCATATTTCATGATTTTTCCATATCTATCGCTCCTCAGCATACTAAATAATAATAATTTGCTTCGAAGTTCTCTGGGGATTCATTATTGACTTTTTTATATACTTCACAGTAGGTATATTTAGATTGCGTGTGTGTGCGTGCATGTAAGAGAAAAGAGAGAGAGAGAGAGAGAGAGAGAGAGAGAGAGAGAGAGAGAGAGAGAGAGAGAGAGAGAGAGAGAGAGAGAGAGAGAGAGAGAGAGAGAGAGAGAGAGAGAGAGAGAGATCAGTAACCAATGATATAATAGTAATGATGATGATGACGATGATCATAATTATCACACTCAGACCAATTGAATCTCGCCGGAACACAATATCGACGTTTGGTGACGGAACACGCAACTCATTTTTCGTCTGTGTGTTGAGGAAATTTACTTTATTGACATCCGGTTTCCCCCGTGCGTCCCCCGATGCGGTATTTCCCCCCCTCTGTCCCAGCACCGAAGGATCCTTATTGTCTGCGGAGGAGTAGTTACACGGTGCCGGCAGCTGGTGGTTAGGACGCGTTAATTTAGCTCTTATTCCCTCTGGCCGCAAGGCGTCAAGGCAGCATCCACCACTGGAGAATCTCATGTTCTGGGATTGTCACTGATGCACTGTAGGCCGCGTGCAGTGGGAGGCTTGTGGTGTGTGTGTCTTCGAGGGGGTCAGGATTCTTGCAACAATTAAAGAACGACAGGAAATGTTGCTTCTTCCACGACACTTGCTCGGGATTCTTCTTCTTCTTCTTTTCTTCTTCTTGTGACCTTTGACGCTTAGTATCGCTTCATAGGATCTCGTCAACTTCATCTCCTTCGTTAACAAACTTGTCAACTCTTCCCTTGTCTCTTTCACCACTGTAAAACTTCTACCTTATATTCTACGATTCGATTGTTTTGACATGTGTGTAGTTTGATCCAGAGTGTATACATAATATGCATACATTTATGTAACATTATCATCCTTTTAAGATCAGACAAATGTTTGTTTTGTCTTGGCTGTATGACAAAAATACCATGATTGTTATGGTGCATTCGGGGAAGTCTGTAGCATCTATCATAAATTTGCTTATCTTTATTGCATTGTGAGTAAAAACTTCAAAAGGAAAACCCACGTAACTGGTATCAATCCAATACCCTTCATAGCAGTATCAAAATATTCACAGTAAAGTTTGACAGCGAATGCCTGGTAGGATGTCGAGTTCCCAATGCGACATCTGGCATCGCTGCGGAGTCTGAGCGAAGCAGCTGCCACAGAGCGAGCGAGCTGGCAGACCCTCCCCGACTCTTAGCTGGTCAGTGTGTGTTGTGGAGACGAGGAAGTTGGGTGTGTGTTCCTCGCTCTCTGCACCACATAACTTGGCTGTTCTCACGTGTGCACCGGACTTTGGACTTTAGCAATTATCAACCCAAGTGTTATCAAATACTTGTGTGTCCTACAGACATACAAGAATCTATCCATATATTGCTGTTGAAGTGACATTGTGATTTTTGTTTACTACCAAATAAGAAATATTTTTCAACGTGACTGATGCTACAAGTGCAAGTTCAGATTTGCTGTGACAGTCTGCCCTAAGTGTTCCGTCGTGTGTTGGCTGCCGGGACATTAAAGGACAGCTCATGTTCTAGAGGAATTCGGCTCCTGCAGAAGCCTTAAACTAGAGGCTAAGCCTAACTCCCTGCTAGTCCAAGTACAGCCCTGAAGATGGAGGAGTTGTACTGTTCCGAGGCCCCCGCCTGCTCGGAGGGACCCATCGCGCTACAAGACAACAATCTGCTCAAAGACTCCAGAATCCTCAACAACCTGCTGCAGCTCCAGCCCTTCACCATTCCCCCACAAAACTACTTCAAACACATACAGAGCGACATTCAGCCCTACATGCGCAAGGTCGTCACAAAGTGGATGCTGGATGTGAGTATCAGGGAACTTATGTAATATCGTATTCATGTTGATAATGCATGTTGTTGATATATTTATTTTGAAATAACCAAATTTGTATGTATGGGCGAGGAAAATATGTCCTTGGTGACTGAAATCATGAGTGTGCGGACAACCTGTTCATCAAAAACGTTTCATGTTTCCTTGAGTTTTGCCAACAATTTCACCACAACTACTACTACTACCACAACAAATACAACTATTACTACTATCACTTACATTACCACTTAGAATCTTTTATAATAGCAACACTACTACTACTATACCATTTATACTACTACTACTACTACTACTACTACTACTACCAACACTGTTATTGATCTGATAACTCACACCTACACTTAACATCCCCCAAGGACTGTCACCCCTGTAGGAGATGATGTAAATCCCTGTACACAATATCGTACACGTCTACACCTGAACCTAGTATTGCCTCAATCAACATGAAATAGCCACAACACTTTATTGTATTAATGGTGTATATTTTACGCACGCGAGGCAAGTTACGCCATGTTAGCGAAGGAGTACTTTTGCTTTTGAAATTCCTTTGCTCTCTCTCTCTCTCTCTCTCTCTCTCTCTCTCTCTCTCTCTCTCTCTCTCTCTCTCTCTCATACAAACATGCTCCTGATACTATTCACGCCCTAGTCACATCAGAATACCCTTAAGCTGTGGGAGAATCGAGGAGCAGGTGGAGGACCTCTCTCTCACTCTCTCTCTCTACTAACATGTTTCAATATATGATGCAATACACTAATATATTCTCTCTTTTTGTTTCTCTCTCTCTCTCTCTCTCTCTCTCTCTCTCTCTCTCTCTCTCTCTCTCTCTCTCTCTCTCTCTCACACACACACAACACACACACACACACACAACTAACTCTAGTTCTCCATCTCTGCCACACTCCTGAAAAAGAACACCACATGGGACTGGGTCAGCGGGCCACCCTCACTCTGTCCCTTGCCCCTTATCCCTTGTCCCTCCCTTCATCCCCTTCCTACCTCTCCTTTTCTTACACTGGTCAAGTCTTCCATTTTTTGTTGTTCTTTTTATCTACCTGATGATACCAAGAAATACTGGTTGGCCTTAAAAGAACTGCACGGCCGAGGTAGAGAAAAAGTGTCGGGGTGTGTTGGTGTGTTGGAGGCGCTCGTGTCTTTCCCTTCTCCTGACACCGAGCACCCCGCCCCTCGAGGTGGTCAGGGAGTGAGGACTGACCGGCCTGCCCAGGGGTTGACCACACATTAATTGTCCACACTCTCCCCACACCACATCCTGCAGATCCCTGGCCAGCTCCTTAAGAGTCGAGCCTTAACACGTGCTGCGTTTGTAAAAATACGATTGTTAGCAGCTGTGGCAGGCCCGATGGCAGGCTCGAGCCAAGACTGAGGCCTTCATTCCCTATTGTAAGGATGTAATGACGTGAAATTTGTAGGAATCATTATTTTTGAAGCCTTACAAGCAAAGGTCTGAGCACAATCATTCATTTCTAATACAATAATACAGCCCTTCCCTCCCCTTTCTCCCCCTGTCCCTGTTCCCGCCCCTCGCTGCCTCGTCCACACCTACATGACCCCCCTCGGTTCCTCAATACATGTCACAGTCCCAGTATTTGTCAAAGTCCAGCCCATCGCCTAGGCCTAGCATTACGTAGGCCTATACAATGCACAACTTCCTTCCCTATGCACAATGCACAGTTTCCTTCCCTTTCTCGAAGCACACTCTGCTTATGAGAAACGGAATCAGTTAAAATTTTATGGATACACTTTGACCGGTTTTGTGAAAGGGTCCTGACCGGTGTATTTGGCCAAATGTGGGAGACTGTTGGAGGCACAATGGCTTCTCGGCCTACGAAGGCAACTGGAACTAATTAGTCAACCGAAATCTTCCAAAAAAAAGAAGGAAACTGCTAATAAAACTTCCCCTGTAACGTATTTCAATCAGAGGAAAGAGATGTGTGTGTACAAAGTAAGTTTTAAGGCTAATAATATTCATGCGATTTAGATCAACACTCTATGGGATTAGACGCCTTCCTGACACACTTCCTGCCCTCGTTTCCTCTCATCCATGCACCCCGCCCCTCCTACCTCCCTCCTCTGCCTATCCCCCACCCGGCTCCTCCCCTCCCCCCCACCCTCAGCCTCCACTCCTGACCAAGCTCCAGAAAAAATAATCAAGAGGCCGCCCTGCTCCCTCGCGCCCTAACGGTTTCTTCGACTATATTGTTTATGTGGCGTTTGTTTACATGTCTGAGTAGGCGTGTAGGCGTGTAGCGAGGCCTGGGATGCGCGCCAGCCAGCCTCACACCTTCCTTCCTCCCCTCATGACACACATCAGAAAAAACCAAGCCATACATTCATACATTCCTTGAACTTCCACTTTTTAAATGTCTTGGAAATTTAGGTCATTCCCTTCTTATGCGGCGGACACTACTTGGACTCAAAGGAAGTAAAAGTCGTAAGCCCAAATAGCGAGGTATTTGCTGCTATAACACTTGGGTAAAGTGGCCATAAGGTCTTTAAGAATGTCTAGGGAGGCGACGTGCATGTGTGGCCGCCGGGTGAGGCCTACCCAAGGAGAGGCCGAGTGAGGGGGCCGGGCGCTTCACGTGGTGCCCCGCCCCGCTAGGAGCCTGATGGGGGCGAGGGGCTGAGAGTCTTGAGGCAGGAAGGATGGAGCAGCATGTAGTATCTTGAATCATGATCACATTAACAGACGCAGTGTATCAGTCTTGTAAGCATGAGTTTCCATGAGGCCATTCATTTCCATTTCCAATTGGCCGTTCATTCCTTAATAATATATATCATTGAATACACCACTTTCTTGGCCAAGTTTGCAAAGTTTCTAAAAAATCAACGCCAAAAAAGACATTTACCACTCTTGGAAGATGACGTGCGTGGCAAAGCAATCCAAAGGCTCTTCTCCCAGGTCTTGTGGGGACTGTGAGTGGCCCCGCAGCCTGGTGGGTCGCCCAGGGAACATTATCAGATGTATTTGGTTTCAAATTAAGGACTTAAAGAATACGGTTACGTGATCTTATTGACGGGGTGGAAACGGTCGGGATTAAGTCGGAAGATATCCACTCGTTAACGATTTCAGCGTTTTAATGAATAAACAAATTTTCCGTAGCAGTTATAAAAAACTATAGTAGGTGTACATGTAAGCAAAGCTGCCACGCCTCCTGACATCCCTTGTTTTCGCATCCCCAGGTGTGCGAGGAGCAGGCGTGTGAGGAGCAGGTCTTTGCCGTGGCCGCCAACCTCCTCGACAGATTCCTGTGTGCCTGCGTGGTGCAGAGGACGCAGTTGCAGCTGCTCGGCGCCGTGTGCCTCCTGCTGGCGTCCAAGCTGCGGCAGTGTCGACCCCTCTCCATAGAACTCCTGGCCTACTACACCGACTACTCCGTCAGTCAACAGGAGATCAGGGTGAGTTGAGATTGTGTTTTCTACTCGTACGTACTCACACAAGCAACTACACAAACTCTTGAACAAATAACGTTTGCACTAATATCTTTAATCTGCAATCTTGTATAATTACGCATATTGTACTGGGATATGCATGCCCGATAGTCATGTTTGTGTAGCTTGATTGTGTGTACGAGATTGTTTTGATTGTGTGTACGTGTGCCGAGTGTTGAGGTGGGCGGGGAATGCCTGGCTGTCACTCATCACTCGCACTAACAATCCTTATCGTTGTCGCCTTGTCCCAAAATTGGACTGAGCTCGTAACGTAGGCCTAACAAACTCCCAGTCCCCACGAGGCCTCCGGATGCCCTCAGCCTGAAGCCCAGGATAAGGTCTCATCCCCTGGGGCAGTCTGCCTCTTGAATTTGCTGGTGCTCACTCATGGTTCCGATACAGGAGTTGCCTTAATGAAATGTATGTTTTCACTGTCTGGTAGGGAGAGATAAAGAGATAGGGAGAAAGGGAGGGAGGCGAGGAGGCCTACCCAATACCCACACCGTCCATGGGAACTTTTGAGATTTTAGAAAGGAGCTTAACCACACTGCCCATTTTTTTGCTTCGTCTCGGTTTGACTTGGGGTTTCTTGTTTGTTTTGTTTGTGTCGGGAATGTCATTTTTTCAGTCATATTTTAGTCCTCTAAAAATAAAGCGATGAGTTCGATAAGCGATTCCCATGGTATTGGTTTTAACCTTAGCCAATATATGAGAGAGAGACAAACAGAGAGATAAAGAAGACAAATAACGTAGAGATAATGACAACAGTGAATTAAATACAGACTTTATGATTTTAAAGTACTCAGGATGCGTGTACAGTTACGTTAGTGTTGCGTTGTGTAACACTTGGCCGGACTGTATTGAGTTACCGTGTGTCCCGCCGGCAAGTTGTCCCTCGCCGTAACACGATCGTCATCTCCCCGGCGGCGACGACTCCACCCGCGACGGTAATGAAGGTGCAGAAGGACCGTGAGAGCCTTCGTGTTGTGGCTGAGGAAGAGGAAGAACAGGAGAAGGAAGAGGAAGAACAGGAGAAGGAAGAGGAAGAACAGGAGAAGGAAGAGGAAGAACAGGAGAAGGAAGAGGAAGAACAGGAGAAGGAAGAGGAAGAACAGGAGAAGGAAGAGGAAGAACAGGAGAAGGAAGAGGAAGAACAGGAGAAGGAAGAGGAAGAACAGGAGAAGGAAGAGGAAGAACAGGAGAAGGAAGAGGAAGAACAGGAGAAGGAAGAGGAAGAACAGGAGAAGGAAGAGGAAGAACAGGAGAAGGAGGAAAAAGAACAAGAGAAGGAAGAGGAAGAACAGGATGAGGAGGAAAAAGAACAGGAGAAGGAGGAAAAAGAACACGAGGAGAAGGAAGAGGAAGAACAGAACAAGAGAAAAAGGAAGAGGAAGAGGAAGATGAGTGGCAACGAGAGATGGGCTAGGTCAGGAATCAGGGGTGAGAGAAAAAGAAAGAAAGAGAAGGGGTCATATACTTTTATCCTACTGCCGGGGACGATAGCTTTCTCCAGGTTGTAAAGTTATCGTGGCACCTCCAGGGAACGCAAGGTGGTGGTGCCTTATAGTGTCTTCCCAGGGCATGATGGATCTGGGTGCGGGGAAGAAATGCGGAAGAGCCGGGAAGACCATGACGAAAAGGCTTTAGCTAGTTGACCCAATAGTAAGAGGGAGGAGGAGGGAGGGGCCGTGACCACACAAGGGAGGGAGATATAGGTGACCTGATGGCTGAAGGGATAGGGATAGGGAGTGAAGGGGAGAGGGAAAAGGGATTAGTTCTGTTGTTGACCCGACACCAAGACAGTAGATGTGTGAATCCCAAACAGAGGGGAATAGGAATACATGTTTTCGATAAGGTCATGTTGTATGTATATATGGATGTATGGATGGAAATTTAGGCCACAGAACCATTCCTGTCTACCGGCTTATTGTCTCCCCGCACATAAATCAAGAAACACACATACCCCAACCCCTTCCCCCTTACGAGCCTAAATCTGCCCTCCTGTCCCTATCATAAGGCCGTGTGAGGGTTCCTGTCCGGCACTCACATAGGCCGAAAACAAAAAATAAACTTTTATTATGGTGCAGGAAAAAAATCAGGGGTGTCTAGGCCTACCGACCTCAACTGATTTTTTTCGATGTGGCTTCCGCACTTTCATGGTCTGGGAGGGCAAGGCGGTGCTATCGGGCTGTAAACTGAGCAACTTTATGGCGGCTTAAGCATGACGGCGGAAACAACACAGACTCGCTGGAGGGTTGGCTGGAAAGGAATGGCCGCTCACACGCTCGCCCTGGAAGGAGATATATGGCCCACCTTGGAATTTCATGGTATATTCTGTGGCTGCACTTGAGGCCATCATATGCGAGGCGGTGGCCAGAACCTGCGGGGATATACGAGGGTGGGAATGGATCTCACTTGGTAAACACAAGATCCTTTCTATCTCTTAAAGACCTTGGGTAAACACTTCCCTGTACGCATCAAAGTGACAACACCTTCTAGACAACACTCCCAGATTAAGGCAAGGGCAAATTTTCCACTCTCCTCACATCTCCTGCAGGTGGCGGGCGAGGAGGCAGTGTGCGGGGCGAGGCTAATGAGCTTCACCACCATCACGCTTACACTCTTTGCGTGCCACGTGACATTAATCAATTTACGGTAGCGTTGTTAATTAGCAGCCCTGTTATTATTACCCCCATCAAGGTGCTCCAACCAGACTGTATCTGTCCGTAATTCTGACTTCCTACGCCATATGTTAATTGCTCAAGCAGGAAAGCCGCAGTCGATTCTTTCTACACATGGGAATGTTGTACCGGTGAGGCTTGTGTGGAGGGTCGAAGAGATGCTCAGTAGGATAAAAAAGTCGTGGATCCATTACACCGGCACGTGTCACTGGAGTAATTGTTTTCAGCTTTATCGCCTCCCTCCTCACTCTCTTCCTGCCGCCGAAACTACTCAAGCATTGCCATTTCAAGCCTCCCCTGACTCCCCTCTCCCCATGCTCACATTTCCAACTCTTAACTCGCATGTGGGAGGCACTGGCGCCACCCTTTCGACTCTCGTGAAATAAAAGTTTCTGCCATATCGTAATTTTCACGAGGGCGATCTGGCACGTGTTATCGATCCGCGGCAGCACAACAATGCCTCCAGTGGCTCGCTGCGCGCCAAATAACACGACACAGGAACAATATCGATTACAGATAAGTCGATGGAGTGCCGGTGTGGAGATATTTCCCGCCTTGCCATGCCTTTACTGCGTAGCAATTGATCTTATCTTACGCTGTGCTGTGTATTGTGTATGTGCGTGTCTTTCTCTATCTATCAATCTATCTATCTATTTATCTGTGTCTGTATGTATGTCTGTCCCTATCTGTCCCCTCGCATCCAGGTGGAGTTTTTGGCGGCAATTCTCAGATTGCGCGGGAAAAGAAGGGCGGGGCAAGGGGAAACTCGGAGCTCCAGACAAAGTTCACGGCGCCGTCCCACTCATTTAGTGTTTAAAACTTTCCCTAAAACACAAAGTCTGGTAATGAGAGCTGTTGTGGCGCCGGGGGAGGTAGAGGTGGTGGTGGTGCCGAGTTATGTCCCAGCCTCCAGCCTCACCCCGATCCCTCACCTAATAACAAGACTCCATGACTGGCGTAGATCATGTCGTCTCCTGCGTTCTGGCATCTGGCACTTCCCTTCTCTAGTTTTAGGAGCCGAGGGTCACCAGGTCTCCATCAGGTCTTTCCCAGGTCAGGGGCTCCTTCCCGTCTGTCACCTGATATGATAACGCCATACGAGACACAGCACATTGTTTCCCTTGAGCCTTGGATGCCCTCCGGCCCTCCCCTCCCCTCTTTTGGGCTCCACGGCGCCTGAGGGAAGGGTGGAAGGGAACCATTGAGGTGGAATGGGAAATAAAGAGTAGAGGAACAACTCATGCATGTTTGGGTAGCTTACTTAGCGTCTGTGAGGAATCCCGGACGATTTACTGAACGGAAGGAATATCAGGGGAAGGCCGGGCCGGATGTGCCGCCATAACGCCTAAAACACGTCTCCGCGGCGTGACCAGTGACCCTCGGGGGGGGGGGGGGGGACTAGCACCGCCCTGGGTCGGGTCAGCCTCGGTATGCCTAAACTACTGGTGTAACTGACACTAGTGATTTCCGGCAGGGAAGGGATGAAAGGGAAGGGAAGGTGAGTGGTGGGCTGTGACAAGCGCATCGCCATCCTCTTCACTCCCCTCCCTCTATTTCTTCTGTCATTCGGAAAAAAACCCATGAATTACTCATATTACGCAACATTACGGTTATAATTTTCTAATAATCAACTTTACTGTTATAAATTTAATCTTTCCTTTGAGTGATTATACGCGTTCTGCATCATTTTTCATTCTTTGAAAATATTTACGCAACATAATGGTTCCCCGAGGCCGCCAGATAAGCGGGTTGACAGTAGGGCGGTCAACGCTATGGCAGGAGTTGTGTGGTGGTGGTGGTGGGATGGGTCGGCCGTGAGCATACCTGGTAATTATATCACCTGGGGCTTGGGACACCGCCGGAAGGTGATAATTTATTGTATCTTACCTCTCGATAATTGATAATGGTCTCAAGGTTCCCGGTGATGGTGGTTCTCTTTGAGGTTCCCGTAGAGGTGTGCACAGGCCGCCCCTCGCACCTGTATTGATCTGTGTCTGCCCTTCCCACACGTGTCTTCACCAAAAAATATATCCACACCTGTTTGCCCCACATCTGCATCTCACGCACACTTGTCCACATGTTAGTCGCAAGCACCAGACATATTTATTTGGCTGACAAGTGTTCGGCACGCTCCCGCCCACCTGTGTGACCCTGAACTGCCCTAACGCTCTCTGCCGCGCCGGGAAACTGGTCATTAAGAACTATCACATGCACCATCAGTTATTTTTATAGATAACTCACCCTATTGAATATTTACTGGGGTTTATAACGATGCATCATCAGTAAATCAGCTAAACCAATATACGTAAAAGCAATCTCACGCGGCTGTAATATTTGTGATTAAGTGGGGGCGGATGTTCTTCCCTTTCTCTTCGCGAATGTCGGCACAGCAAAGGCGGTGGCGCGGGCATGCATCCAGCGGCGGGAAATGCCACCGTAATGGACGGGCCAGCACGGGATTATAAGGGGGGAAGGAGGCTGGGTGACAATAGCAGCAACTCACCCTATCCATCATAGAGGGACGGCGCGGCCCCCACAGACTAGCCGCTGGAAGACTTGGGAGAGTGTGTGTGTGTGTGTGCGTGCGCGCTTTGAGGGGGCGTCGTTGGGTATAAAAAAACTTTCTCTAGTCCTACGTGTTGCCTTGGAGCCTCCCCCCCCCCACCCCCGCGTGGCACGATGCCTCGTCACCTAAGCGGCGGAGCGAAGTCCTCGTCGCGTCTCACTCACGACATGTAAATATGATTGATCTCCTCCTTCCGCGACCCCTAAATGCACATAAAGGGAAACTCATCCATTTGTGGAGTGTCGCCGCGTCGCTTACAATGAGGTCTCGTCGGCCAACCAAGAGTACAGCAACCACAGGGAAGGGCAAGCAGCCGTTCATTGAATGCTGCTGAGCTTAATCTGGACTTGGGAAACCAGGGATTCAATTCTTGCAAGTCAATTCTGAAGAAAAGATGATTGTAACGTATTGAAGCCCGCCTGACCGCAGAGATGGCAAATTTGTCCACCCAAGACCCAGGTGGATGGGGACGAAATCATTTGCGGTACTTCCCTCTCTCCTTGCCCCCTTGTGTGTGTATGGCGGTTGTCCTGGTCCGGCCTTGCAACTCACGTAATGTTAACTAATGGGGCTTGTGACTGCCCATGTGTGAGATTACACATGCTTTTTCCCGCGCGGGGCTTTGGAGCAGCTCACCTGGAAAATCCAAGTGGTGAACTGAATGACGATGCACTAATAAGTGTACTCAAGGCGCGTAGCCAGTGTTAGTGGTGGCCACCAGTAACGTCCTTAATCCCAGTCCAGCCCTGGGGGAGGCCGTTCACAGAGAACATACATACGTCATACAAGGAAAAAAATGAATCATATTCTTACTATGTTTTTAAAGCATTACATACGCTTACAACGATTTGCCATCTATTCACATTTGCCGCTGTCTACCTTACACTGTTCTTTCTTTATCATTGTCACCTATCCTTCTCCTATGCTGATCCCATACAGCAGCCTAACCCACGTGCCAGTCCCACACCGCTACCCTCAAAACTCAACCCGCTCCCCGGGGCGAGGCGTCGGGTCGGGGTCATGAGTCGCTGTCTGGGAAGTTCGACGAAGCGTCAAATTGACCAGTAAACGCCTCATCAGTGTCGCCCTCTCAGCCTTTCTGCGACATGTCACTCACGCTCTGTCGCTGTCTATGCCTCGCCGTCTCGTCTCATTCACCATGCACAGACGCTCTCCATACCAGTCGGTCAGGATCCTTGTCTGAAGAGCCTCACAGAGTTATATAAATGACCGCCTGATTTGCTTGCCTCATCTCCTTGGCTCATCTCGAGGACAAAGAATCACTCGCTATGCACAACACGACATGATCGCCAGTTTTCTCTCTTTTCTCCTGTACGTTCATCACTTCAGGGCTCAAGGTGGAGGCCTGAGTAAAGTTTGTTATCAGTTTGACTCCCACGGTGAGGCAATCTTCTTCAGACGCTCAGTCCGCCGCTTCAAAGGCCCCGCCAGTTACCCAAACAATACAACAGCCTTCACGTTGCCTCGCCACTCGATTTCTCTCCATCTGACCCATTGCACCACGCCTGATTTATATAGTTTGTCATGGTAAACTACTGCCCGAGGACGATTTAGGTATGTAATTATCGAGGTCATTAAAACATAAGAGTACTTAACGTTGGGACTGGCTATAAATTTCACCACCAACACTACCATCACGATTTTTACTTATTCAATGGATGAGTTAAGAGTCCAGTGTGGTGACGTGAGGCGGAGACGGGGCTGTGGTCACTCTCCCTCACCCGTGTTTACTTTTCACATGAGACTCTCCTTTTAGTCCATGTTGGGTGACACTTTTGAAATACGATTGACACCTGTGGCCGTACACTTTCACCTGTGTGGCTAACTCGTTAACGGGGAGAGGTATTTATTGTGTCTCCCGCCCCTTTCCACACACACACACACACACACACACACACACACACACACACACACACACACACACACACACACACACACACACACACACACACACACCTGTGCTTACCCCTCAGGAGAGTTGAGTCAGCAGTGAGTCCGTCATGACTCAACATAGGGAAGAAGAAACATGACGGAGCGTAAAAAGGAAAGGAAAAGGAGGAGGCGAGAAAAGGATTGAGAAAATAGAGGAGTCGAATGTATGGTAGTGGTAGGAAAGGGGGACGCGAGGGATAGATGAAGGAGATAATAGTCTCCGTCTTTTATAACAATTTTTTCAAGGTAGCGAACCAGGAGACACGAAGTTGATAAAGAGGTTATTAATCATTTAATCGAGGCTTTGAAACTACAAGTATATTTCATTATATTTTAGCTTGATGACCTTTCTGTCTACTTATATTTTTCAACACACGTTCACTATTATCCGCGTCTCTCTTTCTTTACGCTATTTTCCCCTTAATAAAAGCCTAGGCAGTCTTAAGAGCGATTCTAAGACGCTAAAGGAACCCCTGCTCATTTTTTTCCTTGCCTATTGGAGCATACTTCATTCTTCATTCTATCTTGCTATATTGCCCGGGTATGGTCATGGTTGCTCTTATCCCCGTGAGAATAGAATATCCCCTGTCAGAGTGTGTGGCCCTGTCCTCGTAAGCTCCGGCCGCCACCCTACCCTGACATTCACCCTTCCGGCCCGAGACCTTTACCTCGGAGAACAGACTGTGGCTTGCCTCTATTGTCTCCCACCAATCATACAGTTGAGGAAACCAGGTCTTCCGCTCGTCTCTTTGCACCCCCCTGAGCCCCCTCTCCCCCCTTGCCCCCCTCGCCCCCTCCCTTCTCTGTGTTACACTTCAAATCACATTTTGTAACACATATAGTTATCTCTCATTTCCCTTTCTTCCTATCCAATCCTCATTTTTTCCCTTTCTGTTCAGTTCCTCAGTTCAGTTCCTCCTCGACCCTGCCACCGCCCGGAGCGAGGAGGAGGGGAATGAATAGCTCCTTACGCCGTAGTAGCTCCTCACTGTTTACCTTCTATAAGTTAGTAAGAACTACCGGGTGTTTAGGAGAAGTGAGGCTCAGAACTGTATTTGTAGTGTAAGATGAGCCTCGTCGGTGCCTCCTCTTCGTTTGTGCCTCAGCTGGGGCGTGATGGCGTGAAGGTGACCCGTACACCCCTTCACCCCCTCACCCCTTCAGCTGTTGTGGTCAAGGGGGGAAGGCACTGAGTAGCTGGGCAATGTGTACCGTGAGGAGAGGCACTTAAGGAGGAGGCTGTCACTGCAGGTACTACGTGGGCACTGCAGGAGAGGGTACAAGAGCCTGGACCCTTCCTGCCCCTCGCTGGGCCCACTTAGCGCAGCGGCGTCGCATCTGCTCCCACACCCTCATCCAAACAAGCCTCCTCTTCCTTCCTCTTTTCCTCCTCTCTGCTAATTTAACCCTTCTTTCCGTGGACCCTCGAATGCTCAGCTTGTTTATACACTTCGTTACGCAAATGTTTTCAGTTTGCTCGTTGGTCGGTCTTTTGGGCTTTGAAATACTATAGGATCGAGTAACAGCCTGTCGTTTGCCTTCGTGACGATCATTAACTATAAAGGTGGTTGGTCATTAGCTTGATTAGGTGTCATATTCTGGTAATTGTACATCATTATTAAGTCAGCATGATGACTCTACCATCTGATACTTCATTATGATAACGATATTTTGATGGCTTGGCTCTGTCTCACCCTGTCACCCTCCCTGCCCCTGTCAACACCCTGCCTCTATCACCCTCCCTGTACCCTGTCAACCCCGTGCTCCCGTCACCCTCCCTGCCTCTGTCAACCTCCCCCCCCCCCGTTAACCCCTGCACCATATGTCTACTCACTCACTCTAGAAACACGAGCACCAGTATCCTATAGGACATTATTCAGGACAACGGAGGATCTTCCTTAAGCTGAGATTTCATTAGGAATCTGACCTCATTTTCCCGTCAGGCCTTCGTGTTGGCCAAGTGTTTCCTCCAGGCCGGTAATGTGAAGCCGCGGCTCCCCTCGTACTGACCTATCTGTTAGCATCTTGACCTGATAGACATCTTCTATTGTGGGTAACATGACCTAATCTTTGTACTCCCGAAACGCACCATTAAATATTGAGATCATTAGTAACATGCTACCTTAGAGGATATAGTGCAGTGTAGCTCTTTGTTCTGTATCATGAAAGGGACAAAATGGAATACTTATGAACACTCAATGTCATCAGGAATAATACTCTGAGTCATCAATGCAATGGTGAATAAAAACAGTCAGTCTCCAGTTTACAAACACCATAACTATGCTAATTAAGTCAATGCGAAAAACACCATTTGAAACCTCATCGTGACCCGACTTGACCTGTGGTACATCGTATAATGAGAATGACCCCAGCGAGGGACTGGCAGCTGTCTGTATAACATGACCCCTTCACGGCCCATCCAGTTAGTATTTGTTTACAATTTCTTCCGACGTCTTTCAGCACCCGAGCGCCATTAGGAGGGCGGAAAGGCTCCCTCGAGGAAGATAATACTTCCCTCCATGACGACTCGTGTGCCGAAGTGAATGTTGTTTGGCGTCAATACAATTTAGTGGAATGATAACTAATGAGGAAAATAATTGAACGAGTGGGTCTCCCTGACCTGTCCCGTGTATAATTATCGCCGTCCAGCTGACCGACTCGCTCCCCATAAGGACACTGTCAGCATCTGTCCTCGCCAAACGAGTTATTAGCAAAATATTTTCGACGCTGCTTGTTTCTTGCTCGTGAAAAAGCTATAATGATAACTTTAACTGCTTTGCTATCTGCTGGCGCTCCAACAGGACCGAGATACACGGGAAGATTATGGAATTTTGCACAAGGCGTTCTGAGCATCTGGTACTTTTGTCCCTCCGGTGAAGGGTCGAGTGTGTGTTACCCTCGAGTACTCCACAAAGACTTCCTTCCTCTTATTTCCTTTTTAACAAAGCGTTCGATTCACTTTTTCTATCGCCGTTTCATCTTTGCTCCTCTTAAGCCTTTCTCCTCCCTACCTTCCCGGCTTCCCCTTCGGTCGCTTTTATTTTCCTAAACGGAAAAATTGGTACCTGTGCGCACATAATCATAACCCGTCATAGGGTGATTGTAGTCGAGGGCGTGCGGCGCAGGTGGTCCCCTCGGGGCAAGAAAAGGAAGAGGGTTTCCCCAGAACGCCTCCTCCTCCTCCGTCGCCGCCTCAGTTGTCCTGCTCAGGGGCTCGTCTCTTAGGCCTAGTAGTTCCCCTCGCACCATATAGAGTCTCCGGGATGCGCCTGACCCATATTTTTTATCTATACGTCGTCGGGGCGGAAGCAAGCAGCGGTGAATGGAAGTGTAGCGCTGGTGCCACTGTGTCGCTGTCAGCGTGTTGGGCCGCACTGAATGTCCTTTGACGGATAATTTGAGATGGGCGTGGCGAGTGCATTGTGGGCGCCGTGTTTCCTGCTAAGACTTGACGACGACTTCCGCATTCAAGCGTCGTAGTTTCCTGAAAGTATTGTAAGACATTGTTATTATTTTTATGTTCACCCATAGTTTACTATTTTCGTTTTTATTTATGTGTGTTCTCTCCTTCCTGACAGAGTTGGGAACTGTTGCTCGTGTCCAAGCTGGGGTGGGACTTAGCGCCCATCACTGCCTTCGACTTCGTGGACCATCTCCTGTGCAGGGTTCCTTTTATCGGCTGTGATCCCGCCATCGCCAGGAAACACGCCACCACCTTCCTCGCCCTGGCCGTCACTGGTGAGTACTCGCTTGATACTGCAGTGTGTGAATGACAGGGTGAATGTGTCACGCCAGGTGTAAATCAGTGCACAGGTCTATGTATCAGTGGTTATCGCTGCTGGTCTAGGTAAATCATGGTGTGTCGGCGCTTGGTAATCTGATGGAGTGAGTGATATCGATAATTATCGTGTTATGTTGGTCGGTGCGCTTCTGTTCCGTGTCAACACTCAGCGCCAGCACTGATAAACAAAGCGAGGCGCAGCTGCCGGGCTTTTCAGCTTATCTGCCTGTTTTGTCACGGGTCCATTTTATTCTCCCCAGTTATATTATGAGGCAATGCTCATTATGACCAGAAATCCCCTCTCGGGCACGTGGGTCCTTTCAACTGTGGACAAGGTGAGGGGTGACCGCTGCTTGGTGAGGGAGGGAGGGGAGTGAGGGTATTGTTCAGGCCACTGTGGCTCTGCCTGGTGTTGTCTGTGTTATTAGTCTACATCGCCTGTAGATTTACCTACATAACACGTCATCAGTTCCGGCAGATTAATTCAGTATCTGCATCATTAGAGGGGTTACAGTTGCATAAAGTTTTAATGCTACTGCGCGTCGCCACCGGGCCGAACGAATTGTCAGAGCCCTTCGATCGATCAACCAATGAGCGACGGGCCTGCGACATGTGTGAGCGGGTGCGGGTCCCCCGTTTACCAGTACAGTGTAGGACTACGGCCTCACCTTCACTAAATAAAACATAAAATATGGTGAGTTAATTCCTGAATACACAGGGGAAGGCATGAGATACCTAAACAAATATAAATTTCGCTCCTATGTTAAAGTATAGTACATGTAGGCACCCGCCTCCTGGCGCGTTCCACCGGCCAATCAGCGCGCAGGGAACTCCAGCTGGCACCCGCCACCAGCCAACCAGCGCGCGTGTAGCCAAGCAGATGGACTTGAATACAACCTATCAAAACTGGCTTGAGTCCCATACAGCTTTTACAGGCAGCCGGTGTATGTTATACAGGACAAATGCACCTCCAGCTTGTAGTTGATTGCACGATAATAACCATTATCGCCGTACATGTTTCACCGGGCCCCAACATGTTCACGCTCGGCCTCACTCAGGGACAAGACCGGCCTAGACGTGCCTGGGAGCCTCTCTCTGTGAGGGACGACCCGCGGCAGATGCGGACTGTGTACCCTCAAGTGTAGGCCAATTCCATGTGTATTCAGAGGTATTGGTGGGTGACGGAGACTGCTAGTCGGGACACCTGAACTTCAGAAGCGTGCAGCTCCCCCTGACAGCCTCCTGCCGAAGGGGAGTGTCGGGTTACGCTCGTCCAGCCTCCTCCATTAACTCGTGTTAGCATAGTAAAGTAGCTTCGCTCTGACACACTTACATAGATGCCCACACGCATACGAGCTCAGTGATCACAAAAAATGTTGTAATGGAGATATCAAGGTTTCATAAGCTGACCATATGCAGGAGGCTGGACAGCAGGACCCTGGGGGGTGCTGCATCGAGGGCTGCAACCTTATTCAACAACCCAAGTGTCAGGGTAGACCTATGCAAGCCTCTCCCTGCTGTCACACACGAACACATACACAAATGCTCAATTCCAGGACCAACAACAGGGCGGAACACCCCACTGCGCCAGGCAAGGAGAATGACAAGTGATCTGACATACGTGACAAATATGCTCTCTTCACTGCGGCTCTCGGCCCTTGACGAATGCAATTACATCTTCTTGTATGAGGCTCTGAGAAGCCTCTGCCCCTTACCATTAGGATAGAGAAGAAAAAATACCCGCTTTGTGTAAATAAATGCAGGTTAAAAGGCAAAAAACTACATTAGAAGACAATTTGTTCGGCTTGACAGCGGGGCCGACGGGAAGGGGAAGCGAAGAATGAGGACAATGCACACTGTAATGTTGGGTTGTGGTGCTGACCTTAAGAGATGGTGATAGTGCTGCCCTCACAGGAGGTCTTCATACTGTTGTCTCGCCATGGATGCAGCAATCTGGAAATAAGAGAAATGGATCATGAATTCGTGAGAAAGTGAGTTTTTAGCATAGCACAATATTCAGAGAAGTTTCTTTGTGTCTTTGTACAGAGAATCAAACGAGATTGTTAATGTCGTTTTTACCAATGAAGGATCGAGGACAAAGTAAACTTTTCCAGAGAGTGACAGGGCGATGCAGGGATTTAAAACTAGATACATAAAAACTTTGAAAGCACGAGGGATTTCTTTCCTTTTTACCTGAAGGCCCGGCAGCCAGTCAGGCTTTCTTGTCTGCAAACAGTTTTGGGGAAAATCCCTCCCGGACGAGCGATAAACAGGCGCTCTGGGAGGATTTTCTCATTGGTTAGAATCCTTCAGTCCTTTTACAGCAGGATGATCTTATTTCTTTTTTGGTTGTATTTTTTTATATCCTAGGGAGGGCCTGGAGGGATCAGCTGGGTTGTGGCTCCGGCCTTAAGAGGGTATTTGTATTCTCATCCAAAAGTAAACTACCTTTTTATCCTTGTTCCGATGGATAATTCACCCCCTCAGCGGCCGAAACGTGGCCTATAGAAATTCTTGCAATCCGGCCTTTTCTTTGTCGCACTTTTTATCACCTCTGCCCTTTCTCCTCCGTTTAGCCATGCTCCTCCTTCGCTTCCTTTTTTATCCTTGCATCTCTCCAAAGGGTCATCGTTTATTTAGCCCCCGGGGTTTTGAACTGCACCATTCGGCAATTAGCATTTGAATATATCAGCCATCTAGGGTTCGTTTTTAGGATTCTGTCTCCCCATACTTGAGCAGGCCGAGTGTAGGTCGATATAATGTGCGGTGGGTTGGCCTGCACCATTATCTAGGCTGCCTCTCTCACTTCACTGCCGTACCTGAAAATCTTCCGAACAGTTATTGCCGAGTAAACGAATAGGGGGAAGAGGACAAGGAAGAGGTGGAGGAGGAGAAAGATTACGGTAAACGTCTAAATATTTGTTTTATGATATGAAAATGAGAGTTGAGTAACATGGAATTAGTATATTCAGTGCGTGTTTTGTTGTGGTTACTTTTTGCTACTTTTCACTGTGGTGTGTGGTCAGGCAACACTCGTTTTTTTGTCACACTGAGGACGTTCGGACACATACGGCATAGATCCTTTCCATATTTATTTTTTTAGGGTCGTGGCGTATAGTTAAGATTAGCACGGTCAGTTAACACGTCCAGCTGCCATAACCATCACCCGGCCTCCTGCGTGTCCTAAACAAATTGAGAGCGACGACCCACCACGATTAGCATAAAGCTCAAGTCGTATGTGTCGCGGCGGTGGTGTCGTCCGCCTTCCTGTCTTGCGGGGGTTGCTTCCCACACCCTAATAGCCGCGTCGCCCGCGGTTTTATGCCTACTAATTTATATCGACTTTTAAAGCGGCCTCCATCACCTGGGCTGTATAGGCCTAAGGATGTTCTGGTGGTTTTTTCGATCTGCGGTGTTGAGCGCCAGCAATAAATTGCAATGAAAAGGCGACCAGAGGAGGCCGAGAATGGAAACTTTTTATTTTTTTTCGCCTAGGGCAGATGGGTGGTCGCCTCACACATAGTACTAATGATGTAACAGAACCCACCTCCTCTCAGGCCCTTCCCTCTTGCTCACCTGGACACAGCCGTTCGGTGGTGCCTGCAAACGCTCTTGCGAGGCACGGCCATGGAGGCGACGCCCCTTACTGCCGGGCACAAAGCGGCAAGGCGACCCCAGACTGCCACGTCGGGAACACTTGAGCTCCAGCCATAGATGTTGCGCGGCCCCCGACCCTCACACTCCCAGGAGACTTTTTCACGCTCCATTTTTTTCATTCATATGTGTTCCCCTTCTTTCTGGATACTCCATCTTCTGTCACTTCGTCCCCGTCTCTTTGTCTTGACCCTCCCTCACTCTCCCACCCTCCTATAAGCCACTCTTTCATCTTCGTTCACCGCTATGGTTCTTATTACTGCGTTGCTTTTCCTCGTGCTAACGCTCCAGGGTTCAAGGAAATGTTAGCCTTTGAGTTCCTAGGAAACAAGACACCCTCCTCCTCCTCCTCTCGCTGTCCCCCCAACCCCCATACTCACCAGGTCTTCCCACAACACCTTCTAACAGCTGAACCTAACCGACCTTCGCTCCCCTTCTTTTTCTCCCCCCATCTTCTTCCCCTTTTCTTTTCCCCACCCCTCCGCGGGCACTGTAGAAGGGCGGCAAAAAACACTCCACTTGTCAGGTAAAAAAAAGTTCCTTCGCTGCGCATTGAATCATGAGTCCTTTTTTGCGCGATTTTGCAAATGAATGAACGCATTTATGCCTTACAGTCTCGTCCAGGGCCATTCAATTGCAAAATTAGGGCACTAGGGTATAAATCAATTACTTCGTTCCTCCAGCCAACAAATAATACAGAGCCACTTGCCAACGTGCTGTGCTGGTGACTTGCGGGCTAAGGATAAAGAGGCTGTGCGACGTATTTCACCACCTGACAGGAACCCTTATTCTTCTATACACCATTTTTATCCATAAAGATTTTTTAAACCCATTCCTAAAGAGAAGAGGAATTAATATCCCTTATATGACCTGAATAAGAAGGAGTTACTGCAGTAATTCATTCTTGTGTTTTTAAATGAAATGAAATATTACTGGATAAGTCTTGCAAACTTTAAATCTGTTTTCTATATACCTACTATTTTCATGTTTTTCTTACTAAAAACCGCATAAATCAAATTCATAATGTTAAATATACTTCCTAATACAGTTAAAGTTAAGTTAAATAAAATCCCAAATACTGGGTAATAAAAGATGGATATGATTGATGTCTCTTCACCCTACGAAGGTGAATTGAGTTGGTCCTTCCTGAGACGAGGGAAAGTATGACTGGTGATTTGTGCGAGCGGAAAGGTCTGCCTCGGGGCCCCAACGTCTGCCCGGCTCCTTGGACGGTACCTGGCGTCTGTGAGGAGGCCAGGTGGTGGACGGGCGGCGGGAGTGATAATAGAGGCACTGGTGGAGGTAGAGGTAGAGGTAGAGGTGGAGGAGGAGGGGATCATTTATGTAATGTTGGTGGATGATAGACTCAAGACCTTCCCACGTAAAATCAGATATAACCTTTCCCGAAGATGGCACTTGCACGTTGCCTGTTAATCCGTTACAGCGCGAAATGTAGTCGTTTTGTTATAGCTTCTTAGGTGTCAGCGTCGCCCTGCCCACTTCCTGCCATTGTCTTGTGAAGGCCTTGTATGGGAACCTGACACCATTGTGACCACGGAGGCCCTAGGAAAGACTTAGACGTTTTGAGGCTTTGAGTCTCAGAGGTTGCCTGTAGCAGGAGGCTCGGGCGGCGTGATTGATGACTGGGTGAGGGATGACGGGGATGAGGGAGGGCCGGGCAGCTGCCGCATAGAGGGTCAGGGGTTGTCGCATCCAGGGGCCGTCGTTGGCCGCCCTGGAGACCTCAATAGGCTCACAAGAACCAATCTTCCCTAAGTCGCCCCAATAGTCGGTGGCGTCCGCACGTGCTGTCATAATCTAAACACCGTGCAGTCACGTCATGATAAGATTATTACAAGGCTGGTGCAGGACTGGCTGACCTAGAGAGTGGGCGGTGAAGGCGGTGGGTTGAGTCGTGGTGGCCCCGGGCGGCGGGTGGGCGGCACGCGGACCAGGTGACGCCGTCTGTGCTATCCCCAATCTACACGGCGTAATCAGCTCACCTTTGTGCAGCCTTGGATGCATTGTCCGCGTCTCAAGGCAGAGGTGAGTGAACATAGCTACCTTGAAGCCGTGTTTATGCTGAAAAGCCTCAAACTTGTGGATGATCAATAAGCCTCACTGCCTTACACTGAATCAGCAACTCAGGGTACACTGGAATCAGACTTAAATGTGACCCAACCAGCCAGCCCACCATCCCACCGCGCTCGATCATCAGTCTGTTATCAGGCAGCTCTTTCAGTAGGGCCGTCCACACTATGGGCTTTATGGGGAGGCGCGGTAGTGGCCCCGTCTCCACCACCCCCCCCCCCCCCCGCCACCCGCTCCTCCAAGGGTCTGAGGCCTTCCTAAGATGCCGATAGAGCGAAAAGAATGGTGGTTAGGGACATGCGGGCTGTCACGATTTAGGGCTATATATTGATTAAGTCTTGCGTGTCCTCCCATAATAGTGGTGCGCGTTTTGATTATATTATCCACCATAGTGGTGAACCCGTATTACCTCACCTCCCTGAGACTCTGTACCCTCGTGGTATGAACCATGTGAAGGCGATCGTATTACATGCTGGTTGTAATGATAACATTTTGATGGTATCCAGGCACAGGAAGCTGGGAGTGTGACGTGCATGATTAATTGTTGTGAGGGCAGCTGGTGCCTTCCCCTCCTGCCCTGCTCCGTCCCGCAGAAGTAGATCCTAAGCCAATTTATGGCAGGGCAGGGCAGGGCCGGACAGGCGTTGGTGCCGGCTCGTCGCGCGCCGTGTCACTCTCCAGGAGACTATCGTGATCCTGCCCGATACAGCCTCCATCTTCCAGTATGTGGGGGATGGACGCCCCGACCGCTTTGTCCAACTCTCACTCGGCCTGATGTTCCGATAACCAGTTTAAACATCGGGTCCTACATGTCCTCGTCCGGGTTTTGTAATATAGAAATAGTGAAGCCACGCGACCCCTTTGTGTTGAGAGATACACACGCCTACACAGTAATCCCGAGTCCTGGTGGCGTGGCACACTCGCCCCTCAGGCCCTGGGCGCAGAGGAGACAACTGCCGCCGTTACCCTTCGCTTTTGTCACTTCTAATGGAGCGTGGTCGTGTTCCAGGAAGTTTTGGAAAATGGGAGAAATTTTGGAATTAGCAGGTTATTGTGCTCGGGGGCTATAAAGTCTTTCACTCCAGGTGGAAAGAGTTATAAACATTTTCACCCACGCAGACCAAAAGTCGTTTCAATCTCCAATTATAACTGTCAGTATGTTTACAGATTCTCTCCTTTTAAGCGTTTGTAGGTTACCCAGTTAGCTATCTATTGTACTTTGAGTTAGTCTTGAATAGTTTGTCAGAAAGGAAGGCGTGCCACCCTGTCATATACAGTTATATATTCTCAACCAATCACGTAAAGTAACCATTTCTTTGAGCCCTTTTCCCTGCGTCCATCACTCAGGATGGCCGCGATACGTCGCTATTAAACTACACTCAGAAAAAATAGGAGATGTACGACCTCTGCATTCTCTTCCCTACAGTTCTTAAACACGGTATTTTAGTGACCCTTTCCGAGCGATACAGCGACAAACTGCCCTTAACAACGGTCATTTAACAGAAATATCCCCTTTTATACCTTTATTATACCCTAGTTAGGACGGTGGGCGTGAGGGACGACGCCACCCACACCCCTGCTTCGGGGCGCCGGCACGCTAGAATCATGGGTACCGTACGTCACTACAGAAATTAAAACTATAAACTCTATATCTGCCAGTTCGCTTTTTTATGTGAATAAACTACGTTAACTTTAGTTCATTACATATATATCTTCTTGATTAATAAAAAGAATCTAACGTGAAGAAATATTACAAGCAAGCACCCACAACTTTATCATGAGCGTGGTGGTTAGCCGAAGCGGCACTTCTGCACGCCGCCCCCTCACTGCCTCGCCACGACCAGTCATACAAGTTTACAGGTCGCATGAGGGAGTCCACCATCCCTAGGAGACACACAAGACGTCGCAGTGCGGTCTGAAGGTTCCGGCAGCCTCGTAACCCCAGCGAGAGACCTTTGGGTGTGAGGTCTGTCCACCGCTGGAGTTCCTACACACGCGGCCTGTCTATCTATGCCCTTCAATTCATCTTCATTTTCAAGGCCAAAGAAAAGAGACTGCCTTGTTCATTCCTATCCGAAAGTGCCTGTCTATCTATTCTGTTCAATTCATTTTCATTCCCAAGGGCAAGGAAAAGAGACTGCTTTGTTCATTCCAACCCGAAAGTTATTCTAAACGTGTATGAAATTACATGCAACACATGATTTGAATGAACGATGAATGGTCTTCATTTGATCACCACCGACAAATAAAAACCACATGAAAGAGCAGCCAGTATGGTAAACATGATACGGCGCATTGGCATCTGAGCACCTATTGTTCTAGGGGACTTAGGCTAGTATAGGGGCCGTTGAAGGAGGACAGAGGTGTTAGGTCTACAAGGGATTCGTCGTTAGCCAGCGGTTGGGGACGAGGGCTTATTCAGCAGGGGTCGTGGGCGTGGGGAAGACAGCCGTGCCACGCAGACCACAGGGCCCAACCGCCATCATGACCACACCGCACACTGCCTCTTCCTCCTCTTCCTCTTGACTCGCTGTGCCCCTCGTCGCAGGTTGTGTCGGTTTTGTTCCTATCCTTAGTCCCTTCTCCTCCCTCGTCCCTCGCTATTCGTCTATTGTCGCCTTCTTCATTGTCGTCACCGCCCTTATTTCAGGGCTGACTCGTCTATTGTGGTGCGCCGACCCTCGAGCTGATCTTAGAGTTCCTCATAACCTCCAGCCAGACTGTATGACCCATAATAATGTCGGAAGTAAATGAAAAAGAGATTTACATTCATGCAAGTATGGATAGAAAGGTACTTATAACTAAGTGCTTCACAAACACTAAAAAACTGTCTCGTGAGTTTCGTTTTCGTGCGGTTGGTTATTCACGTTGTTTCCTGTCGTATTCGGAACCCTACCAACCCACCCTCTCCCTCGTCCCCTGACACGACCAAACATGCTGACCACCTCCTACACCAACACCAAACAGGCGAACCCAAGGCTGCCTAGAGGCTAACCACACGGGTTCCGGTGCCCCGACGAGGCCGACGTGGCTAAGTCCAGCTTCATCCTTGTTCCGGCCTCTCAGAATGGGCTTGTTAATACCCATATGAAGAATTACATGCAAAAATACTTGAGTGTGCGAGGCTGTTGTGTCTCGTGAAGTCTTCTACAGATTCACAAGTTCACTATATGTACTTACGTAATAAAATAAAAATCTCTTACTGACATCTAGCAGTTCACTTGGCAACGAGGCACATTTTCAATTATGGCTACGGTGTTCCCCTCACTCCTGCCTAACCAGACGACTTGTCCTGGCGCCGAGGGGAAGCTGATATATGGTATCCGGCATGGGAGGAAACACAGTCACATAATCACATACTAAAACTCTTCCTGTCAATACACTTGTTCGGTTTGTACTTATTTTCGAATCTTTGAAAATAACCTAAGGAGAAATACCTATGTAAATATCCTCGTAGGTGATAGGTGGAGTAGGTGAGGAGTGAGTGACAAGACCTATGCTGGGTGGCGCCGCTGGAGGGGAGTCGACAGGGGTCTGGCTACTATTAACATGGCAGGTGTTGCGTGAAGCGGGTGGGTGTCGTGAGCGTAGCGTGAAACATTGTAGTGGTGTCCCGGGAGGGGGGAGGGTGAGGAGGGACACGTGTAAGGTGTGCGGACGTTTCGACCAATCAGGATGGCGCGTGCATCTGACCGGACGTGACGTCATGTTATTACTACAGTACTACTACAGTAGGGCCACGAGTGTGCAGGAATAGAGCAGGATGGGGATGGGAGGGGCACCTGAGGACTGACGTATATGTAGGTGAGCTGGCTACACACACACCACACGCGCACACACACACGCACACACACACACACACACACACACAACACACACACACACACACACACAAGAGTGCGATAAACATCAATAAATCATTATGACTACTACATTTGAGCATTGCGTCATGTATGTGGAGGCCAGGGTGGAGGTGTGGAGGAAGGGGTGTGGGTGTGGGTGGCAGCAGGAAGCCCGAGCTTGTGCCGAGGGTGGAGTCCCTTTAAAACCTATCCAGCCAACGCCTTTCATAATTATACCAAATTATGTTGACGCCGTCTGCGTGCCTGCCTCGTGCTGCCAACAATTGCTCTATTATTTCGATAATACTCCGTCTGTAAAACTAACTATCGTTGAAGTAAAATTTTGTTTCGATCACAGATGCTCATTTATCCCGAAACCAAAGACTGATGTGTGAGTGCCCTTGCGTGATGGCTTGCTCAGCACAGCACTTGCCGTCATGACTTAGTAAACGTGCAGGCACAGGCAGTGACAGCAGACTGGTGGCCAGGACGGACTGCCTCAGGGTACCACGACGGACCTAATCTCCTCCTCCCCCTCAATACTATTGTCTCTGATCCTTATTTTGTATCGAGGTGTGTACCCGCGTGGTCAGTCGGTGCTTCTGGTAATGCCACCAAGAATTTTGTAAACACCTTGTTAGAGGCGTTTGAGAAGGAGTAGAAGAATAGGGAAAATCTGGAACATGGGAACCGTAAGAAAGTGGAAAAGCCAGCAGGTAGGAACTTTTGGGGTCTCGCCTTGTTCCCAAGGAGCTGTTGTTGCCAAAACATTCATGTCTATTTGGGAATTTTATAAACGCATTTGTTACTTTACCGTCTAAATGTTCACTGCCTTTAAATTACACAGTTTGATTTTTTCTTTGCATTTGAATTTAAATAATGAGTATGTTTAATGCCTCACGGGCGAGTTTCGGTGCAATACTGCCTGAATGGACGCAGTGTTGACGTAGCATTGTAAACGTGTTTTGTGTTGCGCTATCACTATGTCAGGAAGTAGGCATGGCTTGTTGCTGTGGCACGAGCCCCGGTCTGCGCCCCACACTGGAGGGGCGGGGTCGCAAGCCATTCATAAGCGAACACGTGGGCGAGCTGCACACTGGTTGAAAACACTCCAGCCTGTGATTAAGGCCTCATCTATGGGTGAATGGTTGAAAAGGTGAATTGTACGCCTAAAGGAAGCTGATATAATAGTCCTAATGGGTGAGGGAGGACCTGGATAGAGGCAAGAATGCGGCCACAGCATCTCGAGGGACGAGGAGTTGGGTTTCTACCCTGCCGAAGCATCGCTTCGACCCCGAGGGATTTCAATGCCAGTGGAGATAGCAATCGAAATTATAGGCTCAAGAGGGTCCTCTGTCGCCCGGCGTGGCTTATCAGGAGGAATCTCTGGCCTGGTTGTAGCCCACTTTGGCCGCATGCGAATGGGAGGCAGAACGTCCTTGCCCCAGATAGGACTCAAGTCAGGAAAAAAATACTTTCCTCCTGCAGCTCTGGCGAGGCATCCCGCCAGACACGTAATAATCGGAGCGTTACTAGAGAGATAAGGAGAGTACAGTCTTATCACCACTTCCCTCTGCTGTGAGTCACGAGTGTGCGTGCGTGTGTATGTGTACCATCATCATCAATGCCTCGACGAGCCCTTTGTTCACGAGGCTTCCTTGTGGTAATTAAATGTTTTCTAACGTTTTAAATGGGTGGCTGCCCTCGAGTGGGGAGCATCTGGTGCCTCCGAGGGGATCAAGGAGTCTGTAATTGATTCGTAAGGACGCTGTCATGGCCCGCTGGGGAGGCGCTGCACCTGGAGGCCCCGTGGCGGCGCCCAAGGCCTAGGAAACACAGCGGCGGTTTCAGTAGCTCGGGAAACAGCGGTGGCCCATGTTGTACAATAACACCTAATGCCCGGGGTGTTACGACTGCTTGTTTGTCTTGCAATTCACGTGGTATTTAAGTATGTACAGTATGTGTTTAGTGGCGCGTCTGCTGCCGCGGTCATTGAAGCACACTGGTGGTGGGCAGAAAGTGTACCACCGGGTGTAATGAGCTGCAAACTGACCACCGCAGACTACCTTCTCGATGCCGCCCTTCGATGCCCCTGGGTGACTCAGGATCGATCAGCGGCCACTTGGCAAGGTGTTCTGGCCAGCGGTCCGCGGAGACATCTGCTTGTCGGCATCCTCTCCTGTTACCCTAAGCCGAGAGACTCATCGACTCCAATACAAACTTTATTGATCACCGTAGTATCAAGTATTTAGCCAACATATGTTCAGCGGTCAAAAATCTCCTCATTTCTACATATATCTTAAGAAATAGCTGTATTATAAATCATTAAGCTTCACCAAGTCACATTATGCTAATATCAAACTTTATCCTGCTGCTAAAGGTGTGACTTTTCTTTCCTCCAATGATATGTGTGGGTATGAACATTTTTTTCAAGGCTCTTCAAATACCGTAAAGGAGCGCCCATATTTGTATCCTCAGTCATTCAAAGGCGAACGAAACTCTCTGGATTGCTTGACCGTTATGTGTTACCAGTTGCTTCCAGGTGCAATGGTAAGGACACGTGCCCTCCCGTCCTCTTCTTTCCCTCCCCACCATTCCTATCTTCTCTCAGCTCCTTTCCCCGTCCCCAGCTCCTGAACCCGTCCCTCCATCTCTTACTTGTATTCATCCAATGCCTTTTAACTCCCTCCACACCCCCCTAACCTCGTTTTCTTTTAGACTGGTTTCGTTCTCTATATCCCAATCGCCGCACCTTCCCCTTCCCCTTCGAAGCGACGTCTGAGGCGCTGTCTACTGCCTCGTAAACCGGTTCTCTTCATACATCCTTCTGCACTTTTCTTCAAGGCTAAGCATCTCGCTCGAGGGGTTCACGGAAGGTGTCCAGCTCGAGATCAGTCTGGTATAACGTATTTGTAAAGAATTTTTGTGATTAGAATGCCCCGTCGTAGCATCAGGAGATCCTTGCAGACTCCTCGATATTAAATATAGTGCTCGGGTCATGTTTCCAGCGGTGGTGCGGGTGAAGACGCTGCCAAGACCCGCTCCCCCACTCCAACAACTGGGCATCAGCCGCGACCCTCTCTAACCAGGCTCAGTGAGGGATGTAATTTCAGTTCTGTCTCTGTACCACTTGGGGGGTGGGGGATAGAGGAGAGGAGGGAAGGTGAACACTGACGCTATCCCGGTAGGCGTTCAGAGTGCGTCGTTATGCGAGGTGGCCGCTGAACAAAGGGAGGGAGCTTGAAGGAAGAAGACTACTTCCCTGTACAACGGGAAACAGACTCTCAATAACTACCACGGGCCATTTTGACATCGCTGGCTGTCACAATGATCATGTCGGGACAGCAAATAAAGACTGCATGTCCACTTCAGTGACAGAAGTTCGAAATCCTTGCAAAAAGAGGAGAGCAAAGAGTTATTAGTGTCGGGGTGGTCATGAATAACATAACTTTCCGTAGTAAAGAAACACACTCATTCCTTTGCGGCTTTCAGATCTTACTAAGGGTGTGAAGTTGCCTTTATAGCAACGATGCTTAGGTCTTTCATGATTTGTTGACACTCCTGAGGCGAAGTTTGGGGCCTCGCGGGGCGGTGTGGTCGTCCCTTCCCTTGCTTGCGAGGGTTTTCACGGCCATTCAAGCAGGACAGTGTGGGCACAAAGGCGACGCGCTGCTCAAGGTACTGGGAGTCCAGTTTATATCCTACATTATGGTCAAACGCTGCTATAAATTCTACTTTACTACTGGTCCTTTATGAATCACTCTAGTGTAAAGTTCTTTGGCACCTTTCTATTACATTCTCGTTGGGATGCGCTGCTAACACTACATTTATGGCACTTAAAGTGTAAGTGTATGGGTACTTTGGTTTGAGAGACAAAGGGAATGACTGTAACTAAAGTCAAGAAGTATTTCTCGAACATCCACGATCACCCACAACGTATAATAAGAGGGACAGCGTGGGACGGTGTCCATTCCTGCAGAAGTCCATATCCCTCGCCCCTCTCCGCCTCCTGGTTCCAATCCCCCCCGTCAACACAAGTTTTTATCGAGCTTGAAATAGGACCCCTTGATTGCAGCCTTTGCCACCGACGCCTGCTGGTGGCTGGGCAAATGAATGCAATTTGAGCTGGAGTTGATCCTGGTGGGGTTCCCGATGTTGACTTACGGAACGAATTTCTCACCAGATGCGACGCTTTTACTCTCCTTGAGGACTATCCACCTTACTAACAGATTGTTCATGATGTTAAGGAAATCAAGGGATTAAGAACAGTGTCAAGGGGTAGTTATAAAACATGATAAAGGACGCAGATAGTACTAGTGTGCATAGGATAAGACCTCACGCGACTCCGGCCTCTCCCATCCAAGCACTTTCAAGCGCCTCTCTGGCAGGTATTCAGCGAGAAGTCCCAATGAGTGGGGGCAAGACCGAGCTGCGCCACCCCTCCCTCTCAGCTGAAAACCTTAGCCTCCATTACCGTCACTGAATGTGTTCCTCGTATACATCGAGCCCCCACTTGTACAGCTGAGAGTCGAGCCAAGATTCAATGGTTGTTGTGAATGTCTTAGACGCCTCTCGTAGCTCAGGAAGTTTGTCCTTGAATTTAAGGCGCATTTGCTTACGTCTGTGCGTGGTAACAGGTCTGGTGGAGTGAAATTTAACGCTGACGAAGGCTGTGGGAATGTCTGTCTTGTCTTGTTAGTTATGTTTTGTTTCCTGACATTAGGACATGAGACTAACTGATTTTCACATCTACATCCATATAACGCGCCCCTTTCCAGTCGTTTGCACTGTCTCGCTAAGGTACTGCATGCACACCTGTTTGGCCTGTATTCCATATCACCTTTGTTTAACCTGTATCCAGTATCACGTCACAAATTATCTTGAGCTAATGAACCTGTTCCCCGCTGGCTTGAGAGAGAGCGAGAAGGGGCGCCATCTGGCAGGCGGGTGACGCGGCCCCACCTGAGGCCTCTGGGCCTGGACATTGGTTACCTGATATGACACGACGGCCAACCCTTTGAATGGGGGTTTGAATTTGATCCCTTTGCTTGACTTTTTAAAGTCCATCCTTAAAGAGACATTTGTTTTAAATGGCGGCGCTCTTTCGACCCATTCGAGATATTATTATATCTCTTGAAATATTTGAATCCCTTCACCTGGTAATGGCACTTCTGAATGACCTGCCTCTGTCTGATGGCGTGACATGGGCTTGAGGCTCAGGGGCGGGACAGGCAGCCGGGGTGCCCCCAGCGAGGTAGGCCGACAGGTGAGTGGAGGGGCGTAGCTGCAGAATAATTGGCGAGTGAAATAGGATCGGCTTATTCCTGGACCAACCGAAGTCTTTGATTACACCCGATCATGTGTTGTGAAAAAGTAATAGGCTTAAATCAGGTACTGGTACATGGTAATGTGCTCGTGGCCAGGTCGGCGCGATGACGAGGGAGGCCTAGCCAGCTCGCCCTTATTTGCATAAGATTGGTTTGTTAAGAGGCAGGCCTAGGAAATTGTAAGGGTGAATGCAGCAGCATTTCTGTGGCTCCCACTAAGCCGATTACAGCTTCGCCTAACAACTGCAGTCCCAGAGGCAGGAGGAAAAAAATGCACAAGGCCAAAGGGCGAGGCTCGAAGCAAAATACTTCAGATGCCTTATCGATCGAGATAAAAAGAGCGCTCAGCCGAAAACCAGTTCTGCTTACAAATAGATGTCTGCGATTTTGACTAATGCGATGCCATAAAGAAATACATATCAACACAAAAGATCTGCTGCAAGTCGTCATTTGGATCTACTGATCAGATAAAATAATGATTGGAATGAAGTAACGTAATACATAACGCCGTTACCACCGCACCGCCTCGGCCGCATGGTAGCAACAAAAACCCGGAGCAGAGGACCACGTGGGCGGCGCCGCGACCCCAGCCCTTAGACAGCGTGGAGAAAGGCAGTGTGTGGCGGGGCAGGGGTCGCGAGGGGGTGGGGGTTGATGAACTGTGCGGAGATCAAGGTAGGAATAAGACTAAATGAAGATTACAAACCTCACGAAAAATATGTTTTTTAGTTTAAGTTAAGTTATATATAAGTTTATATAGCACAGTCTGACTTAACTTGTGTCATTATTGTCATTACATACATAACAAAAATGGAGAATATGAATTGCTCTCCTTTGACTGTAACCTACATTTGAAAAGCTGCATCACGCGGTGGAAGAGCAAGATGCTGAAGCATGAAAAAAACGGCAGAAAAACAGTCGTTGGACACCACGTCCGCCATTTTTAAATGTCCAGGTGTTAGGAGAGGACCGCGTGGCTGTAGAAAACGGGCAGAGGGTTGTGCGCTGGTCTAGATTTTATGCTTTACGATATTCTATAATCGTCTTGATGCTCAATATGATTACGAGAATGAAGTAAGATATTAACGGAAACCTTGTAAAGGTTATAGAATATACTTTCCTTTAAAATACACAACTTAACGTCTAAGTAGAGCATTTAAATCTCCACGAGGTGTGCTGTAGACGCCGGACAAAAGAGTCCGTCTCGCCTCGGGGCCACAATGCCGTCTGGCAGCTGAGAGGGAGCCTTCAGCCTTCCCCTCCTGCCAACCACCTGGCCCTCATCCCCCCCCCCCCCCCCACCACCACATCCACTCACTCCTCCACCTTGACCTGGACAACAGAACACTGATCCCCACCACATGATGCGCCGCGCCCTGACACTCCACCTTACCTCCTCCCTGCCTTGCTTTCACGCTCTCGTTCACGTAGCTTCAAACTATCATCAGCAACACACATACACACATACATTCTATGGTTGTTTTTGGACGCCACATGAAGTACTCTTCCACTACGCCCTGTTAAATCGAACTATTTCATGTAACGTAATATACATCCTTTTTACATTGTGTGTGTGTGTGGCTGTAGTAGACTCAGCCCTTTAAACAGCACGGTCGAGTAGGTAGGATCCGGAAGTAGCAGCGTCAGTAGCGGCAATGGGCACGCCGGGATGATTAGAGCCAACCAAGCTCAGGCCGGACGTTCAACCCTTTAAAGCCCGATGCAACAGTGGCCACGCGCCGGAAACTCGGAGTGGTTGTGTCCGGGATGAAAGTAATTTTCGGGAATTTCAACGCCGCTCTTGTGGTGATCAGTGAGCGTGGCGGAGGCTGGGAGGCTGGGGATGCGGTTTTCCTCTTTGTATGGGAGACTTTGATATAATATTGCATGAAAATGGAGTTTATTCAATTATTCCCAAAGATATTTCCTTAAGACCAGTGTTAGTCATCCGAGGCACCTGAGTAACCACCGAGGATGCCGAGGAAGCTGATCGAAGCGTCGCCCTCCACCCTCCACACCTTCTTCCGTTCTCTCGCACTTCCTCTTCCTTTTCCTCTTCCTCACGTGGTCCCTTTATTTCAACTACTTTTTTGTAGTACTTCCGGTTATATAATTAGATAGATAGATAGATAGATAGATAAATATAGATATACGATTATGTAAAGTCTTCTACTATATATAGAAAATGTAAAAAAGCAAGTTTATCCACGTAGAATAAAGTTCCGAGACAAGCTGCTACGGACCAAGCTGGTGTACTGTAGGGTGGCGTGAAAGCGTTGTTTTAAAAGGACTCTATGCGCTGCAGCTGCCGGGGAGAGGAGGTAAATAGGAGGGCAGGGCGGCGCGTTGAGGACCCAGCTGGGGAGTCCTGCGCGACGTGCGGTGTTGCCACGTTAACCTACTTTTCACCTTCGTCAGTCTAACCACGATCAAAATGACATTACGTAATACATTTTATTATTCCTTGTTTGTGAGTAATCAGAAACGTTCAATCTTGTTCCCAAAGTGAGGAGTTCAGTTAATTATGTTATTTTATGAGCATAACGCCATCAGAAAAAAATATTGTCGAATAATCTGGAAAATACTATAGAAGCTCATGTTATTAATCTTTGCCTTATAGTATAGTAGATGGTTGTTCCTTGAAAAAAAGCATTTTGATGTAAATAAGACAACTGAAGCGGGATTTTCAGGCCTCCCCCACCCCCCCACATAAGAAAACGCACACAAAAAAAAAACACACACAAAAACACACACACAAAAACACACACACACAAAAACACACACACACAAAAACACACACACACACAAAAACACACACACACAAAAACACACACACAAAAACACACACACAAAAACACACACACAAAAACACACACACACAAAAACACACACAACAAAAAAAAAAAAAAACACACACAAAACACACACAAAACACACACACACACAAAAACACACACACACAAAAACACACACCACAAAACACACACACACACAAAAACACACACACAACACAAAAACACACACACACAAAAACACACACACACACAAAAACACACACACACACAAAAACACACACACACACACACACACACACACACACACACACACACACACACACACACACCAGTAGCCGCCAGTGAGGCTGCGCGTCTTGTGTCTCCAAATCCCCCTCAGTTCCCTGTTCGACACAACAACAATGCAAAACAATGGGGCGGGCGAGGACAATGCTGGCCAGCCGGAGGGGCACAATAGGCCTTGCAGGTCGCCCTGGAGAGGGACTCACCCTCGCGGGGATCTCGGGGCCGCGGGGGTGACGAAGGGCTCCTGACGGCTCCAAGGTTCGCCCGCTGGGTACAACAAGAATCGTTTCAGGGTTTGAGGCTTCGAACGGAGGAGGGATTATTGTTGCAACTTGTTCTGAGGTCTGGCTGGATTGTCATCAGTACGGGTAGTCTTTCAGAGGCTGTTGTTGAGCCCGGGAGGCCTGAGTCCCGGCGATAGTGCCTGGGAGCCGAGACACGTGAATAACCTGCCAACAATCCGTGACAGTGGGAGTCCTAGATGCCTGCGAGTTTTGACAGCGTTGGAGGCAATTACTGTGGTCTTGAGGGTAGAAGTTTTACGAATTTTCCTCTATTAACTCACGGGGTAGCCGCTTGTAAGGTGTGAAAGAGAGAAATTTTGGAGTAGCTGTGTTTGGGGTTGTGTCCCGCCATGTCTCCAGCCGAGGGCACAGTGGGGGCGTGTCCCTTAGGAGCCGCTACCACATCATTCCCTCGATCTCATTTTTGTCGACCAGCTTGATCATAGATACCTGTGCACATGTGCGAATGCTGACTGAGTGTTGTACTATACTGAATGACCAGCATCAGATTTGACGTTATTTTACTAAGTTCTCTTTTCCTTATCTTTCCAGAGCCAGAATTCGTGCAAGTGGAACCATCTGCGCTTGCCGTGGCCTCCATCATCTCTGCTGTGCGCGGACTGATTCCGCTGTCACAGAGCACCGCAGCGCTCTCCACCTTTGCAGTGGCTGTTAACCTTGACCCTCACGCCCTACACACCTTAGTCGACCAAATAGACTTGGTTGTGGAGAGAGAGGCCATGTTAGTGCCGACCACCGTGTCCAGTCAACAAACACAACAGCCTCTCACCCCTACTAACAAACAACAGTCACCCGAACCGATGGAGTTTTTTGATGGAAATAAGACTCCCACAGAAGTGACGGACATCCACTTCTGATGTCGAGACAGACAACAGTAGCGGGATGGCGCCGCTGCGATGAGTCGTCGGTTCCGCCTGTACACTTGGAGAATACAACCTGTAACGGACGTGTTGCCAGGGTGCGGGCCGCTGCTCCCACCTTCAGCTCAGGTACAAAGTGGGTCGATGAAGCCTCCGTGCAAGTCCAGATAAAGGTTAAACATGAGTGTTTCTCAGGATGCATACATCACACCATAACTGAATCTATCGTTTTAATGATGATTCACACACCTATTTTTATCAATGGACTTAAAGCGAAACCAAAGACATGATGAAGGTGGGGCAGAAGTGGTTCTTCACGGCTGCCCGGAGTTAGGTCCTCACTGCCAGACCTCTACATGGAAAAAATTCTCGGGGAGAGCTGAGCACCATCCCTTGTTGTACTGCTGAGGGCCGGCGCGCGTCCTCCAGGCAGGGCGATCTGGCTCATACCAAATGGTGTAGATCTCAGTCATATTTTGTATCCAGTCAAAGTCACGGGCGGGGATGCGTGAGGGTGGTGAGCCCTGTGTGGTAACTCGACGTCGTCTGAACAAAAAAAATGTGAAAGTCACGATAGTGTGGGAGATAAAAACAGATTACGTTTGTTACTCATAGGTCTTGTGATGGAGTTGAGTTACTACAGCGACGCACGTCCACCCACCGTCTCGCTCCGAGTGAGCAGTGATGTAATGCAACAGTTGCTTCAAAGTCAATCAAAATACTGTGATGAGTTGGGACTGGAAGATGTCCTGTTAGACGATGAGTTAGCAGCTGCATCACTCTTGCTCGGAAAAGTTCCTGTGTGGGACCCCAAAGTGCGTTGGATAAAACGTGTCAGTATTATTAAGTAATAATCAAACCTATGTTAATGAGATGTCAGAACTAAGGTGCTGTAAATTTCGATTCTCAGTGTTTGTTCACGCCTCAATACACGTGTCGCGAACACGGTGCCGGGCATTACCTGCGCCACGTGCTCGCCCAGCGGAGTGCCGGGCCGAGCAGCAGGAACAAATTTCTTATGATCTCGTCGGTTGTGTGAGGAAACAATGCACAAATTTTGTACTCTTGTATAAACTGTATCATGTATATAATGTAATTAATTGTTAATATTGCTACTATAGGCTATCTTATATTATATATTTTGAAACGTTACACTGTCACTTCGATTAAAGAGGAATTTTCGCTCTTTGAACAAGGAATCTTTGAAGAACCTTTCACGCCGAGGTAACTTCGGTCATACGGAATGGGTCTCCGCGAGAGGCCTGTCTGTTGACGCAGTTACATAAAAAAGTGCCTTGTGGAAAAATTAGTGCCTTGTACTTGTTGATTATATTAAAACTTCAGGCTTTTTGCTTGCCTTCTGTATTCTGTATGGTCAATTGTGCCTTAAAATTGTTTCTTGACAAATATTTGTTTTATGTTCGTTTGTACTTAAACATTTTCCGTCAAAACTTGTTATGAGAACTATATTTGATACTCTTGATTCGTGCACTGTTCTAGAAACAGTCATGATTTCAATACTGTAAAAAAAAATTGTTTCATGACAAAAAAAATGTGTATGCTATTTATGTCTGAGTGTCAGTGTGTGAGAGGGCAGGTCGCGGCCTACCCCGGCAGGCCGCGAAGCCGTAGCTCTAGTGTAGTGTTGAGCCTGGTGTCTCAGGTGTTCTCTAGTCGCGTTCTCTTGTTGCTGAAGGATCTCGTTTTGATGGCTCGAGTTCACTTTGGACTCGTATCTTTTCCGAAATCTGAACGTTATTGTGTTTTAACATTTTATCACAAATCTTTTATATGCTCCTGAACATGTGGATCCTTGTTTTGTTTAAGAGTCTTTTTAAAGCCATCATGAGTAGTCTTTCTGCAGCAAGGTGACAAAGTTTCAGCCCTGGCGTGCCTCCCAGCCACGAGGCCGTTAGAGGCTGCTAAGGTACAACGTTAGGAAGGTGAGGTCAGTGGGTGATCCCTGACGCACACTGATGCACTGCCGCGTCGCGTTCACGCCGCCTTTCCTAAACTCAGCTCAGTGGTTTCGACACTGTACAAAGTAATGCACCTCACTGGCACCGCGTGTACCAGTGCCACTTAGTACAACCACTGGAGCAGCTGTTAGTCGCAGCGCTCAGGAAGCTGCTTCATCGCGTAGGGTTGGTAGACGAAGCTATGAATTAAGTGATTGAAAATACTATTTGTACTCTATTGATGTTTATGTTCCGTGGAAAATCTACTTCGTATCTTGGGATGTAATTATTTATATCATAAGCTGTGTTCTGATAAATAAAATGAGAACGTGAACCCTCTCTTTCACTTATCTCCACCTATACCTATCTCTACCTTAAGGACTTCACTTGAGATGTCTGTAACACAACCTGCACCAGCCTCACACAATCCTGCCGAAAAAAAGAGAAAAAAAAACTGTTCACCCAAAGGAAAAACCAATACACCATATCTGAGTTAGATGCAACAAATTATATAATGACTTTAAATTATACATAACTGGTAATAAAGTTGAAATCAGTCAATATTTTTGCTACATATCAAGCCTCATTTTGAGCCCTTACTGCGGGAAGAAAAAAAATTACATGGTTGAAAATAAAGACAGTGAATGTATTTACTCCTTCACGCCCAGAGCTTTCCTTGGCTATAAAAAAATAGTCTGTTGTTAGCCATAAAATGACGAAAAGTGACTTAATAAATTAAATTCGGACGAACGGGCGAGTTCAACCAACATCATCAAGAACTCTATAAGCCTACAGGCGCTATAGGCTCCAACATAAAAAATTAAAAAATAAAAAATTAAATAAATAAATGAGTTAGTGGACACGGATACTAAACAGGTCATATCTATAATATATTGCTTATAGTCACTAAAAATAGTCTAATGTTACCCAATTTACAATTAAAATTACGTATTGGGCTTCAAGGGGTTAATGGGAGGCACATCAAGGGGGGAAAACACCTTTGGCTAAGAAAACAAAGCGTGGGAAGGGCAGCCTGATAGGACAGTACCCAGGCGAAGATCACTCAGGCAGACAGAGTACCAAAGGCGGGACGGAAATTCAGGGCGACACGGGTTCGTTGGAGTGGAAATCGAGTAGGATGAAATTTCAGCCACAGTACCAACCTTCATTTTTGGGAATAACCATTATCAGGTGGAATCTGAGATAAGGGAACTTGGGAAAAGTGTTCGGTGTGAGAAAGTGGTTACTGGGGATGGTGATTAGGATGATAATGATGATGGTGATGATAACAACTAATTTCGAGAAGCCTGGCAATACAAAAGGCACTAATGATGTTATAGGATGGATGTGAAGGAGGATATTTGCTGATCTTCGGGGATGATCGCAAATAATAAATAAGTCACAGGAATACCACTTAAGTGTGTCTGCCCAAATATACAGAGCGATATTATGAGATAACAACGAAAAGGTATGTGATGTTTTAATAATGATGGAGAATATGTGCTAGTCTTCTGGGACGATTGCAAATATTACTGTAGTCTGAAGTAATAATGAGTCGCACGAACACCACTTAAGAGTGTCTGCCAAAATATACAGAACGATATTATTGAGATAACGATGAACCAGATTAATGATAAGTGAACCCGTTTGTTGTACTTTGCTTCCTCGTCCTGGGCGGCGCCACACACCACGCCCACGACCGTCCCGCTGACAGGATGTGGTAAGGAGCAGCTCTCTCAAATTCTTCAGGTAAACCGAGACGATTTCACGAAGGGCGGCTGGACACAGATGGAGATTACTGTGAAGTGCAGCCTCGGGTACCTTGGCTGCCGGGCGGTACAGGTGCAGCCTTGGGCGACAGGTAGAGAACCACCCAGGAAGTGCAGGTCCCCATGCCACCCAAGAACCAAGTATACGCTACCATTGAAGGGTAACGGCCACTATATGGTACCATTGAAGGGTAACAGCCACTATACTCGGGCGAGGGCCAACCATCACGACCCTCCAGAATGTGCAGGGCCAACCACCTGAATGAGCCCTCACGGAAAAATATAATAGCCTACAGGCGCTATAGGCTTCAAAGTAAAAAAGAAATTATAAATAAATACTGTGCCACTGAAGGGTGCTATGCCACTCGGCCTAACCAATCACCTTTAAAACAAAGTACAACAATCTCATGAAAACGGTGTCTCTCATTAATTAAAAAGAGAGAGAAAAGGAAATGCTAGCGAATCTTGAAATAAACATGTTTATATATGCCCCATACATACTACACAGTACGTATTTGCAGTAGTACTAAAAATGGCAAGGATACATCACATCAATCTCATGTAAACTGTTTTCTCTTTAAACAGCAAGAAAAGAAAAAAATACTACCGAATCTTGAAATAAGCATGCCCAACACAAAAATAAAAATCAAGCCACCCATCTCAAAAAAAAAAAATTAATTAAGAAAGATAACAGCAGGTTTATATTGAAGGCGTCGTGTTATGGTTTGCAGGCTGGGAACACACACTTCATTCACCAGTCACATGTTCTCAGCCTCTTCACTACGATGAGACTTAATATTTACTTCAGACCTGGTTATTTTGGATACCAGTCACCCAAGTATTTCCTACAGGGCTGTTATCGCAGCAGGCAATTTTGATCCTCACAGAAAATTAAATCTGTCTTGCTATAACATCAGTTTTGTTAAGGCGAACTTTCTAAAAATATGACATGATTACGTGTATTAGAATAAGCAACAGCTATGTGTCCGGTAAATTTCCAGTTTGACGCCGAATTCACTTTGGTGGATGAATAAATTTTTTTTCTGGTGAGTTTTGATGTTTTGAATGAATCTGTTAACCGTTTCTGTCGCAAATCACTATTTTGTTTTGTTTTTGTTTTAGTGATTTGCGACAAAAGTATTGAAAAACGAAATGAACCTAACCTAACCTTTACCTAACCTACACCTTACCTTTACTTAACTATAAAAAAAATAAAAAATAAAAAATTATTTGCGACAGAAACGGTTAGCAGATTAATTCAAAACACATCAAAACTCACCAGAAGTTTTTTCTCTCGTCCACCAGAGTGAATTCGGTGTCAAACTGGAATAATACCTTATGTCCATATATATTATATATATATATATATATATATATATATATATATATATATATATATATATATATATATATATATATATATATATATATATATATATATATATATATATATATATATATATATATATATATATATTTTTTTTTTTTTATTTTTTTATATTTTTTTTTAACATTACAAGGAACTGGCCAAGGGCACAACAAAAATGGGTAACACAAAGCCCGCTTAGTTGCCAGTCCCTATAAAGAAGACAGTAAGAGAATAAAATTAAAAAGTGGGGTGAGCCAATTTAGTTCGGGAGGTGTCTTGTTACTCTTTTTTGAAAAGATGTAAGTCATAGGAAAGTGGAAAAATAGAAACAGAAAGAGAGTTCCAGAGTTTACCAGTGAAAGGGATGAAAGAGTAAAGATACTGATTAACTCTTGCATTAGGAAGATGGACAGAATAGGGATGAGAATGAGTAGAAAGTCTTGTGCAGCGAGGCCGCGGGAAGGGGGGAGGCATGCAGTTAGCAAGTTCAGAAGAGCAGTGAGCATGAAAATAACGGTAGAAGAGAGCAAGAGAAGCAACATTGCGGCGGTGATTTAAAGATTGAAGACAGTCAGTCAGAGGAGAGGAGTTGATGAGACGAAAAGCTTTTGACTCAACCCTGTTTAGGAGAGCTGTATGAGTGGATCCTCCCCAAACATGTGAGACATACTCCATACATGGGCGGATAAGGCCCCTGTAGAGAGCAAGCAATTGGGAGGGAGAAAAAAAAGGACGCAGACGCCACAGGACACCTAACTTCCTAGAAGCTGTTTTAGCAAGAGATGAGATGTGAGATTTCCAGTTTTTTAGTAAAGGATAGTCCTAGAATGTTCATTGTAGAAGAAGGAGACAGTTGAGTGTCATTGAAGAAGTGGGGATAGTTATCTGGAAGGTTTTGTCGAGTAGATATGTGAAGAAATTGGGTTTTTGAGGCATTGAACAAAACAAGGTTTGCTTTGCCCCAATCAGAAATTATAGAAAGATCAGAAGTTAGGCGCTCAGTGGCATCTCTCCGTGAATCACTTAGTTCCTGTTGAGTTGGACGTCTAATAAACGACGTTGAAAAATGCAGGGTAGAATCATCAGCGTAGGAGTGGATAGAGCTTTGAGTTAGACTTAGAAGATCATTAATGAATAATAGAAAGAGAGTGGGTGATAGGACAGAACCCTGGGGAACACCACTATTGATAGATTTAGGAGAAGAACAATGTCCGTCTACAGTAGCTGCAATAGAACGGTTTGAAAGGAAACTTAAGATGAAGGTACAGAGAGAAGGATAGAAACCGAATGAGGGTAGTTCGGAAATTAAAGATTTGTGCCAGACTCTATCAAAAGCTTTTGATATGTCAAGGGCAAAAGCAAAAGTTTCACCGAAACCCCTAAAGGAGGATGACCAAGATTCAGTTAGGAAAGCTAGAAGATCGCCAGTAGATCGCCCTTTACGAAAACCGTACTGACGATCAGATAGAAGATTGTAAGCAGATAGATGCTTAAGAATCTTCTTATTAAGTATAGATTCAAAAACTTTAGAAAGGCAGGAAGTCAAAGCTATAGGACGGTAGTTTGAAGGATTAGAACGGCCACCCTTCTTAGGAACAGGTAGACATATGCTAATGTCTAGGTCAATTGTGTTAGAATAAGCAACAACTATAACTATATCAACTATATTAAGTGTCCTTATGCTAATGTCCAGGTCAATCACCCCAGCCACCAGATGCCAAGGTCCTTCAAGACGTCCAGCTGATTCCCTCCCAGCAGCTGCCTTTCTTCCCGGGGACAAACACCTTATGAGACCGATAGCGGAGATTAAAGATTCTAATTACATCACTCGCTCAGCTGGCGAGATCCGGCCCTGTGAGTGGCTAAGGAGGTCATGACGTCACACTAAGGAGTCTGTGTAGCTGGCCGGTGATTGGCTGAGAATACCTGATGTCATGGGCAGGTGGGAGCGGGAGACGAGACAAGACTGCTGTGTCATATATAGTTACCGTGTACACAAATGAGCTTTTTATTTATGTACATACCACCCCATACACACACACACACACACACACACACATACACACACATACACACACACACACACACACACACACACACACACATACACATACACACACACACACACACACACACACACACACACACACACACACAACACATACACATACACACACACACACACACATACACACATCATCGTGCACAGGAGCTGATGTTTAAAGCGTACATGTAGCATTGCCCTTTAAGACCTTGGCACAGAGGACATCTTTAGCTTTATGAACATTTATTGCCCTAATTCATATATTTTCTAAGCTAACTGTGACTATGTATAACTGAGATTAATAACTTTAATTAAATGAAAAAATTAGAAAATAAAAAAGATCCTATGCAACACACGAGTCTTCGATGGGAGGAGTGACGGGGAGGAGGCTGGTCACTGTAGGATCTGGTATGGGGGATGCAAGGGGGAGGTCACTGGCAAGACGGTTTTACAAGCTGCAATTTTAAAAGACAAACCTGATGAAGTAACCAAAACAACCATAGCTTCCCGTAGTACAGGGATGCTAGGACACCAGTAAGGCACATATATAATGCTTATTTTTGTTTAAACAATTATTAATCCCACAGATGACTAAAAAGGTAGATAAATTAAGGCAGTAAGTGTTCAGAATCATGTGTGAGGTATTGGCGGGACGCGAGACGGCTGGAAGCGAGGCTGAGGCAAGGGAGGCGTCACATAGGTTGGGCGAGCTTATGGCCGGATGTTGTTGAAGTCTCGAGGGAGCCAAGATGTGGAGAGCGATAACATTTATTGGCAGTAAAGAGCTGGTAATGGCGTGCCGCGAGAGCTGGTGTGAATCCGTGTTATAAAGCTGAAGGGTGCGGGGGGGGGGGGGGTCAAGCTTCTTCTAAGATTGAACTAACTTAAGATTTCATAACATCGGTAGAATTTTTTGTTTTGTTTTGCCCTTAGCCCCTTAGCCAGTCCTTTGTGATGTAAAAAAAGGTTAAATTGTGATAATAATAATAATAATAAAGATAATGATAAAAACACTAATAATGATAATGATAGTAATATGAATGACATAGAAAACAGATAAATACACACACACACACACACACACACACACACACACACACACACACACACACACACACACACACACACACACACACACACACACACACTTAGGGTACTCCGTGGTGTAAGGGAAGCACGCTCGGTTCACAACCGAGAAGTCCCGGATTCGATCCCCGGGCGGAGCGGAAACAGATGGGTTGTTTCCTTAAAACCCGAGCCCCTGTCCACCCAGCAGTGAATGGGTTCCGGGTGTTAGTCGGGGTTTGTGACCTGCTCTCCGGGGTGCTGGCTTCGGCCAACACTAACCACTAAGGATGAATGATAAAAATGTTGATATGGAGACGGGGCCACACGAGCATTGCTCTGGCCCTGTAAAATACAACTAGATGAATACAACTAGATGAATGAATACACACACACACACACACACACACACACACACACACACACACACACACACACACATGTCAAAAATGCAGCATCGTGTCATATATCACAGTTGAACAGTTTCCTCGCTGCACCAAATGAATGGATGGAAATGGAAGGGACAATAAAAACGAAGGGAAGGAGGAAGGGGAGATAAGAGAGGCAGATCGAAATGAAGGTAATGGAAGGAGGAGGAGGAGGAGGAGGAGGAGAGGAGGAGGAGGAGGGAGGAGGAGGAGGAGGAGGAGGAGGAGGAGGAGGAGGAGGAGGAGGAGGAGGAGGAGGAGGAGGAGGAGGAGGAGGAGGAGGAGGAGGGAGGGAGGCGGGATGGGCAGTGCAGTGAGTAGGGAGTAGGGAGTGATGCAAAGAGGGATTAAGGAAGCTGATGGTACTCTGCTTAACTGGCCAACTTGTCAGAGAAAAAACATCAAAACATTCAAGCCATTCACTCCCATTCACTCCCGCCTTAGTGCCCCCGATTTGAGGTACTGTTTTTTGCCCATCAATGTTTCGTTTATCAGGAAATTGGGTCGAGATACTAACGATAAAAATACAATATGCATAGAATAGAGTGAGAAAATGTGAAACCTGATCTTGGTGGCTTGGCTTGGCTTGACAACTCTATTCCTCATGAAAATAAAGAGGAGGGGGTGGGATGAAACTAGGTGGCGACTATAGGGAGAGGGAACGAAACTAGGTGGCGACTATAGGGAGGGAACGAAACAAGGTGGCGACTATAAGGGGGGGAACGAAACTAGGTGGCGACTATAAGGGGGGGAACGAAACTAGGTGGCGACTATAAGGGGGGAACGAAACTAGGTGGCGACTATAGGGAGGAGAACGAAACTAGGTGGCAACTATAGGGGGGGAACGAAACTAGGTGGCGACTATAGGGGGGGGGGGAACGAAACTAGGTGGCGACTATAGGGAGGGAGAACGAAACTAGGTGGCGACTATAGGGGGGGAACGAAACTAGGTGGCGACTATAACAGATAGGGGGGAACGAAACTAGGGGTGGGCGAACTATACTAAGAGGGGGAACGAAACTAGGTGGCGACTATAGGGAGGGAGAACGAAACTAGGTGGCGACTATAGGGAGGGAGAACGAAACTAGGTGGCGACTATAGGGGGGGGACGAAACTAGGTGGCGACTATAGGGAGGGAACGAAACTAGGTGGCGACTATAAGGGGGGGAACGAAACTAGGTGGCGACTATAAGGGGGGACGAAACTAGGTGGCGACTATAGGGAGGGAACGAAACTAGGTGGCGACTATAAGGGGGGGAACGAAACTAGGTGGCGACTATAGGGAGGGGAACGAAACTAGGTGGCGACTATTCCTCATGAAAATAAAGGGAAGGGGGACGAATCTAGGTCACAAACAAGCAGAGTTACGCAGGCATGTACAGGGGGTGAAGGAGAAAGCCGAGGTGGTCACAACTTCACAAGCACCATAAACTGACTGCCGTGGGAGGCATGTGTGTGTGTGTGTGTGTGTGCGTGTGTGTGTGTGTGTAACCTTGGCTGTGGAGGGTGTGAATGGCCTTCCTCCACAGTAATCGCTCTGATAACGCCTCTGTCTCCCCCCACACTAAACTTCTCTCCATCCATCCATCCATCTATCCTTATGTGTAGTGTTAAGTAACAGAAACTACCACGTGTAGGTCTCGCGGCCTCTTGTAGCTTCCTTATTTTCTTATGTTCTTATGTTCTTCTAATGTACTGTCTCCCTCTTCTATTCTCTCAAAGCTTCCAACACATACAGGTTTTCAATAAGTTCAGTATTTTCAGATTCCGATTACATGCTTGAAATATTTTCCTTATTATCAATTACGATGATTTTTGCCTTATTTTCATGCTTTTGGTTTTAGTTTTTTTCTCTCTGACGCAGGACAAGACAACCTGCAGGAAAAGAACGCCAAGAAGATTTCAATAATTTCAGTATTTTCCGATTACCATTACATGCGTATTCTGTTTCCTTGATCTCAATAAATTTGCCATTATTTTCACGGGTTTTTTTTCTCTCTGACGCAGGACAAGACTACCTACCCTCTATCCATCCATCTAGCCTTACTGTCCCCATCTTTTAATCTCACAAAGCTTCCAACACATACAGGTTTTCAATAATTTCAGTATTTTCCATAGCACACCAATGAATTTCCTATTATTTTCATGCTCTTTTTTCTCTCTGACGCAGGACAAGACAACCTGCAGGAAAAGGACCCCAAGAAATTTTCGTTGGCTTCCTGTCATGCCCCGCAGCGAGTACCATGCGGAACGCCAAGCACTGCACAGTCACGGCTTCCTCGTCAAACCACTTCATATCCGCCGCTTCGCTTCCTCTCGTGGTCTTCTATGTAGTCTTTCAACTCCACTGGTCCACTCTCAAGATGGACACTAGAACCATCTACTCCACCCAGCCATACCAGTACCATCTACTCCATCCAACCATGCCAGGACCATGCACTCCCACCAACCATACCAGGACCATCTACTCCACCCAACCATGCAAGGACCATCTACTCCACCCAACCATACCAGAACCATACGCTCCACCCAACCATCTAAGGACCATCTACTCCACCCAACTATACAATGACCATTCACTCCACTCCCTAAGTATTAACTCCCTCCCTTTGCCACACACCCTCAAATCCAGTTTTTTTCCTCCTCCTCTCCCTACAACACCTGATACTTTCTGACATAATAATCCTTATCAAGCCTTAACTTCCATTCTACAAACTCTCCACCACTGCCCACTCCTCTTTCTATCGTCCCCTCCCTTCACACACAGCTACAGAGAGAGAGATAGTGAGTGATAAGAGATAAAACGTCTTCCGGTATACATAGGGCGATGTCGTTCACCCTGGCGCCTCTGGGTAGGGGGAGATACTGTAACCATCCGTCTTGATAAATGGATTGGCGAGTTGACGTCACAAGGGACTCGTGAGGGGGACGAGGGTAGGATTGGCGATTCTGGCGTGGTAAGGGCATGGTAAGCGGGACAGCGGCTACTAGGGGGGATATCTGGGTTTACAACATGTCTCGAGATACTTGTGTACGACCGTAGGGAGCGTAGGGAGGGAAGAGGAGATTGTGGGGTAAGCTTATTGGGGGAAGGTGATGTGAAGGTACAGAGTGTGTTTGGGAAAAGGTTTGGGAAATATTTATATGTGTGTTTGTGTGTGTTAGAGAGAGAGAGAGAGAGAGAGAGAGAGAGAGAGGAGAGAGAGAGAGAGAGAGAGAGAGAGAGAGAGAGAGAAGAGAGAGAGAGAGAGAGAGAGAGAGAGAGAGAGAGAGAAGAGAGAGAGAGAGAGAGAGAGAGAGAGAGAGAGAGAGAGAGAGAGAGAGAGAGAGAGAGAGAGAGAGAGAGAGAGAGAGAGAGAGAGAGAGAGAGAGAGGGGAGAGAGAGAGGAGAGAGAGAGAGAGAGAGAGAGAGAGAGAGAGAGAGAGAGAGAGAGAGAGAGAGAGAGAGGTGGAAGCAGAAAAAGATACGAGACTGTGAAGCTACCAAAGACACTAAAGCAGCGATGCTACTAAAACTAAACATGAAAACAAGCGAATATCTATTATGTACGTACCTCCTATAAAGGCGAATATCTATTATATACCTCATATCTACCTCCTATAATGCTTGACAAGATTACCCTAATGAACGGTGAAGAAAAGATCGTAAAACTACACTGACGTCAAGGGACATTTTAGCATTACCATTCCTTAACTAAATACAGCAATAGCAAAACATCAACAATAGCTTACAATACACTAATATAATACCCACAATGCACCTACAGATTCCCGCCTCCCTATCGCAGCGTTATCAAGATTAACACGTACCTGAGAAAACCAGACTTGCTAATGAAGATTGTAGTAGAAGCTCTCCTCCTATTCGCCTCCCTACTTCCACTATCCACTTCCCTTCTTCCTCCCTCCTTCCTCCTATCCTCCTTCCCTTCCTCCCTCCTTCTCTGCCTCCTTCCCTTCCTCTCCTCCTTCCCTTCCCCCCTCCTTCTCTTCCTCCTTCCCTTCCTCTCCTCTCCCCCCTCCTTCCCTTCCTCCTTCCTCCTTCCTACTATCCTCCTTCCCTTCCTCCTTCCTCCTTCCTCCTTTCTACTATTCTCCTTCCCTTCCTCCTTCCTCCTTCCTTCCCCCTATCCCTCCTTCCCTTCCTTCCTCCTTCCCTTCCTCTCCCCTCCTTCCCTCTATCCTCCTTCCTTTCCTCCTCCTTCCTCCTCCCTCCTTCCCCTATCCTCCTTCCCCCTATCCTCCTTCCCTTCCTCTCCCCTCCTTCCTCCTTCTCTTCCTTTCCCCTCCTTCCCCCTATCCCTCCTTCTCCCTCCTAGTCCCCCACCTCCCTTCTTCCTCCTATCAGTGGCAGGGTTGGCGCTCAATCCTGTCGAAGCTCATTGTAACTCAATAATAATGATAATAATAATTTTAATAATAATAAAGTAATGTTTTCAATCAATAGCATCAGTAAGATCATTGCTATCATAAAAAAAGTGTGTAGTTGTGTATATATAAGAAATAAGCTTATGTTTCAGTATCAAAACAAAGCTCGTACATGAAAAAATCCATCTCTCTCTCTCCTCTCCCCCTCTCTCTCTCTCTCCTCTCTCTCTCTCTCTCTCTCTCTTCTCTCTCTCTCTCTCTCTCTCTCTCTCTCTCTCTCTCTCTCTCTCTCTCTCTCTCTCTCTCTCTCTCCTTCACACACAAAATATTGACTAAAACTAAAGAAACAAGAGCGGTATCATCTAAAGACTGAAGTTATTATTAGTTCTCCTTCCCTGAGGCAGCGTGTTTACAAGGTCACAGCTGGAGCAAGTCTATAAAAATACCGCGCGATAAGCAGCCCATGGTTATTATCTTTAAAGTCTCCCGATAAGACTTTGACCCACGAACTGACAACACTCATCTCGCCTTGCCTCACCATTTGTTGCCAATCCTTCCAATAATAATAATAATAATAATAATAATAATGTTAATATCACCCGGAGGCACACAGGCAAATAAAAGTGTGGGTTAGATTCACTCTCTCTGTGTCTCTTTTGGATACTACGACTCAAGTTTACAAGTTTATTAAAGAAAAGGGGGAGAGATTACAAAGAAGAGGGGGGGAAGGGGTGCAGAAAAGGGGGGAGATTACAAAGAAGAGGAGGGGGAAGGGGGGGAGATTACAAAGAAAAAGGGGGGGAAGGGGTACAGAAAAGGGGGGGAGATTACAAAGAAGAGGGGGGGGAGGGGTACGAAAAGGGGGGAGATTACAAAGAAGGGGGGGAAGGGGTACAGAAAAGGGGGGGAGATTACAAAGAAGAGGGGGGGGAGGGGTACAGAAAAGGGGGAGATTACAAAGAAGAGAGGGGGAAGGGGTACAGAAAAGGGGGGAGATTAACAAAGAAGGGGGGGGAAGGGTACAGAAAAGGGGGGGAGATTACAAGAAGAGGGGGGGGAAGGGGTACAGAAAAGGGGGGGAGATTACAAAGAAGAAGGGGGGGGAAGGGTACAGAAAAGGGGGGGAGATTACAAAGAAGAGGGGGGGGAAGGGGTACAGAAAAGGGGGGAGATTACAAAGAAGAGGGGGGAAGGGGTACAGAAAAGGGGGGAGATTACAAAGAAGGGGGGGAAGGGTACAGAAAAGGGGGGGAGATTACAAAGAAGAGGGGGGGAGGGAACAGAAAAGGGGGGGGAGATTACAAGGAAGAGGGGGGGGAGGGGTACAGAAAAGGGGGGAGATTACAAAGAAGAAGGGGGGAGAAGGGGTACAGAAAAGGGGGGAGATTACAAAGAAGAAGGGGGGGGGGGTACAAGAATAAAAAGAACACAGAAATACAGAATAAGATTGAAAAGCCTGCGAATCACTTAACTACCAATCCGTTTATACCATTCAACTACCACTCTATTTATACAACACATAGTCGAGAGACCCAGTTTACCCCACCCTCTCCTTTGCCTCCTCAGTACAGCACTACCATGATCTAAACAGTAGATAAATGATACTACTTAGATCATGAACACTAACATCTTACACTCGATTTTTTTATCCTTTTTTTATATAGCTAACTTCACCACCCGTCCATCTTACTATTTTACTTATGGAGACAGGAGAAGGAGACATTTTATTTTTATTTTTGTTAACAGAAGAAGATATCTATTTATTTTTATTTTGGGGACATGAGTTTTTTTGTTTTTGTTTTTGGGACAGGAGAAGGAGACATTTTTTGTATTTTTTGGGGACAGGACACATGATAAGGAGACTTTTCTTTTTCTATATAGCTAACGTCACCAGCCGTCCATCTTGCCTTAAGGGTCGATGACACTTATCTACTCATAGCAGCCTCACATGTGTCTCGTCTCTCACACCACGTAACGATCCGCTTCCAAACACTTATATAAAGGATTGTAATCTCCACCAAGACTCCTCTCATGACACACTCGCCATCCACACGCCACGTTCTCATGTTCAAGACTCCGCCTCTTCTTTTTCCTCTAGAGTTCTCCCTCCCTCTTACACGCACACATGTTACCTCTCACGTCATATATGCAATCTCTCTCTCTCTCTCTCTCTCTCTCTCTCTCTCTCTCTCTCTCTCTCTCTCTCTCTCTCTCTCTCTCTCTCTCTCTCTCTGTCATGCACTCTTTCTCTCATGCACTCTTTCTCATGCACTCTCTCATGCACTCTCTCTCATGCTCTCTCTCATGCACGTTCCCTCTCCTTCACACACACACACACACACACACACAAGCACGTTCACTATGTCCTCGACGCTCCGGACAGCTGGTGGGGCAGGCCAAGGCAATGGATGGCTGCGTCTGTAAGAACTCGCTACATTATCAACGGATATACTTGACGCTCCCTGCCCTCTCTGTACTCTCTTCCCGGACATTTCCCTCCTTTCACTCGCCTCTCCCTCCCCCTCCTTCACCCCGAATGCCCTCACCTGCTGGGCCAGATAGAGGGAAGGGCCGAGGGGAGAATCACGGCCTCACAAGTAAAACCGAAGGAAAAGTAGACTGGAGACTGTGCGATTGAAGGAAAAAGACCAAAAAGGTAAATACAAAAATCTAGATCTAGCATAGAGGAAGATGAGGAGGATTATCTGGTCTTCATGACGGCGCCACGACCTCGAGATAACCAACCATCCCCCCTTCCCTCCCCCATGATAGCCTAACTCCCTCCCCCTTCCCTCCCCTTCCCATCCCCTTCCCCAATGATAGCCTAGCACCCTTCCCCATCCCTCCCCTTCCCCCTTCCTTCCCCATGAGCCCGACACCCTTCCCCATCCATCCCTCCCCTTCCTCCCCCTGCCCCATGATAGCCTAGCGCCCTCCCCCATCCATCCCCTTGCCTCTCCTTGCCCCATGATAGCCTACCACCCTCCCCCTTCCATCCCTCCCCTTCCTCCCCTCCCCAATGATAGCCTACCCCCTTCCCCATCCCTCCCCTTCCCCTCTACTCCCCATGATAGCCTACCACCCTTCCCCATCCCTCCCTTCCCCTCTACTCCCCCATGATAGCCTACCACCCTTCCCCATCCCTCCCCTCCCCTTACTCCCCCATGATAGCCTACCAGCCTCCCCATCCTCCCCTTCCTTCCCTTCCCCATGATAGCCTACCACCCTTCCCCCATCCTCCCCCACCCCTCTCCTTCCCCATGACACCTTATACCCTCCCCCATCCCTCCCCTTCCCTTCCCCTACCCCAGATAGCCTAGCACCTCCCCATCCCCCTCCCCTGACCTTGCCCCAAGATACCCCAACCCCTCCCCATCCTCCTAACCCTCCCTTGCCAAGATAGCCAACACCTCTCCATCCCCGACTTTCCTCCTCCCTACCCTGATCGAAAGCACAGTGCTGCCTACAACCTCCATCAGGCACTCAAAAACCTCAAGACTAATGTAACTAATAGGAAGAGCCATAAAAGGGAACATAGACATTCATGAAACCTTCCTGTACCCTCTCGGCGGCACGCGTCATGCCTCTCCAATCGAGTAGAGGAAAGATGTAGGTCCGATACCACTCCAAAACTCCTTACTAGTACTCCATGGTGGTCTGAGAATACCTATTAGAAAAATGTAAAGAGAGAGAGAGAGAGAGAGAGAGAGAGAGAGAGAGAGAGAGAGAGAGAGAGAGAGAGAGAGAGAGAGAGAGAGAGAGAGAGAGAGAGGAGAGAGAGAGAGAGAGAAGAGAGAGAGGGAGAGAAGGAGAGAGGAGAGAGAGAGAGAGAGAGAGAGAGAGAGAGAGAGAGAGAGAGAGACTCATGAATTCAGGCCTGTGGGAGAGAGAATAGAAGGTAAGTAACCATAGGAGACAGAGGGAAAAGGAGAGCATCGAACATATAAGCCAGAGAATTCAACAAGAAACACGAAGGAAGGACACAGGCTCGGGACACTAAGGGAAGATAACAACACTTAAGTAAATACCTGGGGGAAAAAAGCGCGCTAATACGCATGCGAGCTAAAAAAAGGTACTACAAAAATGGTAATAGGGGTATCTATTAGGGCGATAGGTACAATAATAGGTAATAGGGGCAAAAATAGGGGTAAAATAAGAGAAAAATATGTAATAGGGGCAAAAATAGGGGTAAAAAAAGAGAAAAATAGGTAATAGGGGCAAAAATAGGGGTAAAAAACAAACAAATAGGTAATAGGGGCAAAAATAGGGGTAAAAAAGATAAAAATAGGTAATAGGGGCAAAAATAGGGGTAAAAAAGATAAAAATAGGTAATAGGGGGAAAAATAGGGGTAAAAAAGAGAAAAATAGGTAACAGGGGCAAAAATAGGGGTAAAAAAAGAGAAAAATAGGTAATAGGGGCAAAAATAGGGGTAAAAAAGAGAAAAATAGGTAATAGGGGCAAAAATAGGGGTAAAAAAGAGAAAAATAGGTAATAGGGGTATATATTAGGGGTATATAAATAGGTAATAGGGTAAAAAATAGGGATAAAAAAAGAGGCAAAAATAAGGAACACGGTAAAAACTACTCTGGCACTGAAATAACGAGAGAAAACACGTCAGAAAATACGCATATTATACACATACGAGCTAAAAAAAACGAGCTACAAAAATAAAAAAAACACTTGGTAAACACTACTATAAATAGGTAATAGTGGCAAAAAATAGGGTAAAATAGAGGTACAAAAATAGAGCAAGCCTTGTAAACACTACTAAAAAAAAAAAAAAATTATAATACAAAATAATTATAAACAAAATAATTATAATGACACAGGAATAAGGAGAGAAAATACGACGGAAAAATGCGCTTATCATAACACATAGGAGCTAAAAACGAGGTACAAAAATAAAGAACACTTGGCAAACACTACTAATGGCACAGAAATAACGAGGTCACACGCCATGCCTCCCGGGATGCCGTCGCCCCGAGCTGCTCTAAGGGCGCTGAGACACTCTTTCAACTAGCGGGTCCCGGAATACATTACCTACATACATGACGGTCGTAACTCACCGGTGCTTTCCCCTCAACTGCCTCTAATGAAGGGACGGTAACCTAACCAGCACGTGAATACATCCATAATGAATTTTAGAAACTCCTTAACCTAATGTGATGAATTTGTAATAAGTAGTGCCTTTCTCTGTAAAAATTTGCCCTGCCCTCCCTCCTTCTTATGTGCTTTTTCTCTTTTTTCAGGGTCGCGCAGGGTTTTCAGGGCTGAGGTGTCATAGAACCAGATCGTTTCTTTTGGGATCAGAGAGAAAAATCAATGACAATGGTATCGTTGGGTCGTCTTAGGCAATACAACAGCTTCTTCATATAAAAAAAGGAAGAAAAAAACCGTCACAAGGAACCTTTCACCTTTCACTTTTTTACGGGTCACCAGTTGGCCGGAAGGTGAGACAGAGGAAGTCATCCACCGGGAAATAGAAATGGATGGCAGGAAATATATTGGATGCGTGTAAATAATACAATTGGCAGGACTACTGTTGGCTTATGTGGGCCGGATTCCGTCGGCACACGCAGAGCAAGACATATAGCCACATAAATCTGACGAAGCGAGGTACAATACAGACATACCCAGAGGCCCGTCGGTGCTGCCCACAATGCCCTCACGCTGGCCCTTTGTACCCACCCAAGCAGAGGGTATTGAGGGCTGCTGTGTGCGCCTCGACGTTACGGCCGTACCTCACCTTCCTTGCCCCTTCCTTGCCCCCTTGCCCCTGCCTTGCCCCCTTGCCTCCCAGTACCTCCTTCTACTTCCTGGCTTCCTGTACTCCTCACCCCCACTCCATCGTCCCCCCACCTTCCCCTCTCCCCATCACTCACCTTCCCCCCACCACCCCCCACCATCCCTCACCCCTTGTTAATATCCTATCCTATGTTATGTCAAAATCTCAAAACTCAAGGGCCCCAAATCGCCCACCCCATACCCCCCATTCCTCACCCCACCATCCCTCACCCCTCACATCCACCTCCCCTCCATTCCTCACTCCTTGTTAATATCCTATTATCCTGTGTTATGTTGTTCTATTCTCAAAGTCTCAAAACTCAAAGTCCTCAAATCCTCCTGTTTACACTGTCCTAATTACTTCATCATTCCAGCTTCCCATCTTTCCAGCCTCCATTTTTCCAGCTGTAATGCTACTACCATCATCAACATCAAAGTAATTATAAGAAAATACCATAAGAAATTAATATCCCACAACATTCATGATGAAACAAAAGCGAAAAACACACTTCCTTGATAAGAAAAATAAGCACACTTGTAGAGCAGCATCCGAGGCAGAAAATATAACGGGGGAAAAGAAGAAGAAAAAAAAAGAGTTAAAATTATTTAAGAAAATATGTTTTTTTACTGACAATCAAAGGTGTACCCCTTTTTTGAGATACCTATTATATCAATAGGTAAAACACCTCAAGTTTAACGTTTGTTTGTTGTTACCCTGTTAATGTTTCCTCTAGGAGTAATAATTTCATTGGCAAAATAAAAAAATTTAAACCTAACCTAACCTAACCTCGCCTAAAACCTATATATAAGATCCAGGTATTTTCACAGAATTTATTTAAGTATCTCTGAGGATATTTTTAGGGGTAAATTTTATATACCCGTATTAAGGGTATATCATATCTACCCCTATTATTATATATACTCTTAATAGGGATTATTAAATTATACCCTAATACATGAATACCATCTCAGTGCACGACCCTAATTTCAATGGTGAGCTGAGAGTACGTATGTAGATTGAGGGTAAGAAAAGGACGATGACTGATTCTATAGTGCCTGGCGTATCCCCTTGAAGAATTGTACACTTTACTGCCTTAGTGTAAACAGTAATATTGTACTTATTAATTTTGATACTATTTGAATAGAAAAAGTTAAAAATACTGTTACCATTACGAAAACAAAACATAACGTGGATTTGATGAGTTAAAATAAGTATGTTTAGTATAGATATTATGTTATGTGATGTTATGTGTGTCTCCGTCTTCGTTCTCCCTTTAATCTTCTTCGTTCTCTTCCTCCTCCTCCTCTTCTTCCACCTCTTTCCTCTCCTCTCCTCCTCCTCCTTCTCCTCCTCCTCCTCTCCCATCACGTCATCTCCGCCCTCTTTCATCTCCTCCTCCTCCTCCTCTCCATCCCCCCCGACATCTTATCACCACCGTTGCCTTTCATCCAATAAACCAGCGACATGTCACTCTGATCCTTCCATTCACACACACACACACACACACACACACGCACACACACACACACACACACACACGCACACGCACACGCACACGCACACGCACACGCACACACACACACACACACACACACACACACTGCAGTAATCTCGTTCAATTATATCGCTTGCTTATACCTCCTCCTCCCTTCCGTCTCCCTTTTACTACTCATTGTTTCGCGTCAAGAAGAGGGAGGATAAAAACCGCACCGCCCTACTCGTTCCTCCTTTCATTATCCTCTCCTTACCAGTTTCTTTTCTTTGCGATTTTTTTCCCCAATTTAAAGCTTCTTTGAATCAATGAATGAGGGTCCTTTCTGGCTCCCTATACCCTGCAGTCCTTAGTAACATTGCTCATAGCTGTCCCTCACCGCTCTTATCTTACTAAGGTTTTACTCCTCACTTAACACGACGCTATTCACTTTCATTAAGAGGCTCACAATCAGATCTTCAACTTCATAATCCTTCAAGAGTTGATTATGTGCTACTTCATTTGCGTTCCTTGTACTGTTTACTTTCTTTTACTTTTATTACTTCTTACTTTTTCTTACTTTTCTTTACTTTTACAGTGCTGCTTACTTTTTTTACCGTGTTTTTTGCATGTAATATGTTCTTTTTCTTCGTAAATAGCGAGGTAATACGCTTTATCCTTACGCTTATATAATACGTAATAACACTGTATCCATTCCCTTCGGCCTTTCGTCTCTTAGCCCTCTCTCTCTCTCTCTCTCTCTCTCTCTCTCTCTCTCTCTCTCTCTCTGCCCGTCAGGGTGGCAAGGTTGGTAGAGACGTGAGCTCGCAATGTGCAGCGTCCCTGTGCATTCGGTCAGCGGTTCGAGTCCGCCTAGTTCGTGCTGACGTGGCGGCGCTTTGTATAGTCAATAACCTTGTAGTTGGTACTTGCAAAGTGTCTAGATAGGATGAAAATCTTATCCTCTCTCTCTCTCTCTCTCTCTCTCTCTCTCTCTCTCTCTCTCTCTCTCTCTCTCTCTCTCTCTCTCTCTCTCTCTCTCTCTCTCTCTCTCTCTCTCTCTCTCTCTCTCTCTCTCACTTCTTTTTTCTCTTTATCTCCTCCTGAGGAATGAGAAGTGAGAGGCAGAAGAGGCACAAGAAAGTCTCCGTCACCGCGCCAGCTGCACCAACACAAAACATCTTACATTTGATCTTTTGTTTCTTTGCTGGAGGGGGAGAGACCAAGGAGAAGGAGGAAGGGGGGGAGGGAATCCAGGCGCGTGCTCACTCTCCAGATGTTCTTTAGCCCCCCTCACATCTTAAGACTCCCTTCCTACCCCCCTTTCCTCCCCTCCTCCCCTCCTCCCTTCCTTCACATGTTACGCCGTCTCGTATCCCCCACCTCCCCACCTTCTCTCTCTCAAGACAGAAAGTTCCCTCCCTCTGTCTCTCTCCTTTCCTCCTCCTCCTCCTCCTCCTCCCTCCTCCTTCTCTCTCCCTCTCCTCCTCCTTCTCTCTCTCTCCCTCTCCTTCTCCCTTCTTTCTCTCCTCCCTTCCTTCCGCCTCGTATCTCACTCCATTCTTTCTCAAGTCTTGATGGACAACGATAGAAATGTGTCGCCTTCAGGAACATAGAACAGACGCCTTATGTGAAATGTTGCCCTCATAAAAAGCTCTGATGGTCTCGAGTGATGGAAAGACAAGAGATTACTTATTGGTTTTATAGGTTTAGTCCAATGGTTCAAGTTGTGTGTCTAACTGTCTGTATTGTCGTTTTACATAGAGATTTTAAGGATAGTTACGAATATGTGAAGCAAGGAATGGTGTTTTATGAGGCGGGTTTTCATGTCACAATAAAAGAGTCACTGTGTTCAAAGGATTAATCTTATCTCTCCCGCCGTCTTTTGTGTGTGAATGAAATACCAAGAAACTTAAGACAACTACACTGATAAGAATGTGGTAAGAATGAGACATATTTGCAAACACTAATTGAGTTACGTTCTTAACTTAACTTATACAAACTTGAATATCATAGTTGCGTTCATATAAACTTAAATATTTACTAAATTTGTCACCACTAATAAGAAAACGAAAATTTGTGCATCAATCCCTGACGAGAGGAGTTTGATTATACGAAGCCACCTGTAACTGTGTGTAACTAAGATTAATAACTGTTTAAATACAAAATATTAATCTATAATAATATAAGCGAAAGTGTGTGTGTGTGTGTGTGTGTGTGTGTGTGTGTGTGTGTGTGTGTGTGTGTGTGTGTGTGTGTGTGTGTGTGTGTGTGTGTGTGTGTGTGTGTGTGTGTGTGTGTGTGTGTGTGTGTGTGTGTGTGTGTGTGTGTGTGTGTGTGTGTGTGTGTGTGGTATAGGTTCCGCCCCCCGTGGCGGAATCCCATCATATACCACATTTTTGGAATCAGGTTGACCAGGGGAAGGTTTTAAGTCCACTTATGAGATTATCCGATCACTTTTTTTTTCTCTTTTTTTTAGCAGCCTATTAGCGATAATTGTGAAAAAAAAAGTGGGTTGCGAGAATTGAGGAAACCTTGATGTAGGGTGATGGGTAATGGGTGAGTGAATGGGTGGGGTGATGGGTAATGGGTGTGGGGTGAATGGGTAATGGGTGAGTGAATGGGT
>JACEEZ010022317.1:692878-717878 GCA_016584305.1 Chionoecetes opilio | reverse complement strand
CGCCTCGTTAAAAAAACAGAGTATGGCCGTCCACACCGCCCGCCCCAGAGGCACACCCGGCAAACACCATCGGTACACATGTTGGGTGTGTAATCGGGGCGACCTAGATACCCCTTAACCCTTAGCCATCTCGCTCCTGCCTCTGCTGAGCGAAACATTATCTGAAACAAGGCCTTATATCCTTAGGAATTCCAAAGTTAATTTCTACTTCCACATCACTTATATAAACAATTGCTGTTAAATAAAAGGAAAAATCGACATCTTTGAATCTCGCTCCTGCCTCAGCTTAGCGATACATTATCTGAAACAACGCCTTAGATCCTTACGAATTCCAAAGTTCATTTCTACATCACTCATACAAGCAATTACCATTAAATAAAAGTAAAATCAACATCTTTGAATCTCGCTCCTGCCTCAGCTTAGCGATACATTATCTGTAAACAACGCCTTAGATCCTTACGAATTCCAAAGTTCATTTCTACATCACTCATACAAGCAATTACCATTAAATAAAAGTAAAATCAACATCTTTGAATCTCGCTCCTGCCTCACAGCCTAGCGATACATTATCTGTAACAACGCCTTAGATCCTTACGAATTCCAAAGTTCATTTCTACATCACTCATACAAGCAATTACCATTAAATAAAAGTAAATTCCACATCTTTGAATCTCTGAATACTATGCCTTAGATCTTTAGGAGTTCCAAAGTTCATTTCTACATCACTTATATAAGCAATTACTATCAAATAAAAGGACAAATCTGCATCTTTGAATCTCTAAATACTTTCTTTTCAGTACAATTAGTTTTAACATTGTCTTCCATTGTCTTCTTCTAACACTGTCTTAACGTATTGTCTTTACAGGAACTACCACGTGTAGGTCTCGCGGCCTCTTGTAGCTTCCTTATTTTCTATGTTCTTCTGTTCTTCTGTTCTTATGTTCTTATGTTCTTATGTTCTTATGTTCTTTCCATACATTGAAGCGCGCGAGGTGTGTGTGTCTTGGGAAAAATCTACATCTTTGAATCTCTAAATACCATCGTTTCAGTACAATTTAACATTTTCAGCATCACATTTTTAACATTTAAAAAAAAATTCAGTACAGTTTAACAAATTTTATCATTGTCCTCTATACATTGAGTACAGTACAATTACTTTTAACATTGTCCTCCATACATTCAAGCGCGCGAGGAGGTGTGTGTCTTGGGCCTACAGTGACCTAAGGCCGCGTTCCTCCTCCTCCCTCGGGTGACGGCGACGGGCCAGGTATTTGGGGGGAGGGGAAGGGCAGTCCAGCCTCGCCCGCGTGACGTGTGGCTCTGACGCTGATGGATGGAGATATCGCCAACGCCTGCCTCTGTGACTGCGCGGCCCCAAGTAAGGGTTGGCCGACCTACTGGATTCAAGGCCTCACCAGTAGGGAGTCTTTGTGTCTGTACATTAATGAGATACGCGAGTCTCTACTGACCGACGTGACTGCCACTGAGATGATAATACAAGGGATGAATAACAGTAAGATTGAGTACGTAGAGTATGGAACATGGGAAAGACCAATGTATTATAGTAGTCTCTCCCGTACGGTCCCTACTCTTCTTCCTCTTCCTCCTCTTCTTCCTCCACTCCTCCTTCTCCTCCTGGCCTTCCTTCTCTTCCTTCTCTACTTCTCTCTCTTCTCTTCCTTTCCAAGTTCCCCTCCTCTCCTTCTAACTCTCTCTCTCTATCAACGTCCTCTCTCTCTCTCTCTCTCTCTCTCTCTCTCTCTCTCTCTCTCTCTCTCTCTCTCTCTCTCTCTCTCTCTCTCTCTCTCTCTCTCTCTCATCTCAATGACGTAATCCTTTAACACAACACACTCAAAACCATCTATCTAGACAACAACATTTTCAGACGCCACACGATCAGTCTTCATCAAAAGCAAAAAGATAAATAAAAAGTGACCCTCAGGAGATGGCCCTTTGGCATGTCACCCTTGAGGAAGTTAAGCTCAAGAGGGACATTTCTAGCCTTGGTCACTCTTGGGGTACGTCCTCGTAAAGCGGCCAGTCCGAGAGGCTTCCAGGTTTCAGGCCGGGCCATAAATCTCCGGCCACCCCACACGGTGTCCATCTGTGGCCCACCTCCCTAAGGCCACGCCCCCCTCCCTGCCCCCCTTATGAACCCCCCCAACATCTCCTCACCCCACCCCCTCACCCCCTCAGCCTCTCAGCCCCTCAGCCCATCACCCCCTCACCCCCTCAGCCCCCCAGTCTCTCAGTCCCTCACCCCCCCCCCCTTTCAGCCCCCCACCCCCTCACCCCCTCACCCCCCAGCCCCTCCCCAAGTCCCGTCTCCCCGCCCAGAGAAGGTTTTATGGGCGTGTGAGGACCTGTAGGCCTATATGTATGCAAATACGTTCGTCTGTATAAGTGAATGTGCGTGTGTTAATATGTTTACTCTGGCCTCACCTGAAGACTCCGTGTGTGGGGACGGGGACGTGTGTGTGTGGGGGGGGGGGGGGGACGGGGACGTGTGTGTGGGGGGGGACGGCGACGTGTGTATGTGTGTGTGTGTGTGTGTGTGTGTGTGTGTGTGTGTGTGTAAGGTCGTTGTGGTGCGTTGCTTAATGTTGGACTCAGATTCAAGAGTAATCACAGTAAAAAAAAAAATGCTGTGTGTGTGTGATGTGTGTGTGTGTGTGTGTGCGTGTGTGTGTGACGTGTGTGTGTGTATGTATGTGTGTGTGTGTGTGTGTGTGTGGCACGTGGTGGCCTGCTTCAGCCTCGCCCGCCAGATGCTGCAGGTTGTTCCGTCAGCAGCGAGGCGCACGTCTGCCCCACCCTGCACACACACACACACGCACACACATGCACACACACGCACACACACACACACACACACACACACACACACACACACAACAATTTTATTTCTTCGTTTATTCGTGGTCTAGATTCATGTGCCAATAAAAGGGTGTTAGACCATATCGCAGTAAGATTCAGCTAACACACACACACACACACACACACACACACACACACACACACACACACACACACACACACACACACACACACCATCAAACTACCTGGATACAAAACAGTCTACACACAAATTTCAATAACAAGACATTTTAAACTCATCTTTCACTAAACTATAATTCGACAAGAGTGGATTAAAAACGAACATTCATATTATATCAATCCCTAAAAGCGACAAAAACGCTCAATCAACAACCACCTTGACATATAAACAGGGAAAAACATAAGGGTGGTTGCGTCCAGAAGGTGCGCCCCTCCCTAGCTTGTTAGCGTCACCCTTACGCGTATACGCTTATGTCATGTGGCCACCCGTCCCGTCACGACCAAGCAACAAACTCACGCAGCAGACAAAGGGTTAAGACCTATTACCTGTAGCGCCTCAAGGAAGCTCGGGAAATAAATTGGGATAAGGCTGGGACTCCATCTGGCGTGTGTGAGTCTTAGTTCCCTAGTACCGGAAACGCCTTGGAGGTCTCCGCTCGTTTCTATCCGACTTCTCCGAGGCTTCAGCGTTAGTCTCGAGGCCGCGAAGGAGCACTGAACCCACCGAGATGACGCAAAGAGCTCGAAGACGGCAGGTGATGCGGCGCCACCTGGAGAAGGAGGAGGAGGAGGAGGAGGAGGAGGAGGAGCAAGGACAGCAGGTGGGTCTCGGCACAGCACACCTCCTTAAGATGTATGTACTCGTACTGGTTGTGTGTGTGTGTGTGTGTGGTGTGTGGTGTGTGGAATGTGTGTGTGTGTGTGTGTGTGTGTGTGTGTGGGTGTGTGTGTGGGTGGGGTGCATGTGTACCTATGTGTATATATGTGTGTGTGGGTGAATGTATGTGTGTGTGTGTGTGTGTATGTGTGTGGGTGGGTATAAATGCGTGTGTGTGTGTGTGTGTGCGTGGCAGGTGTTCAGCATCCTGGGTCCGTCGAGCACCCACGCGTCTGCCACACGCCTGCTGCTGCTGCTGCTGATGCTGATGATGATCGCCTAGGGCCCGGTGAGTACTGCTGCTAGTACTGCTGTCGTAACCTTGAACCACACGTGTTTACCTCACGACCTGTTTTTCTGGTGCCGTTGTCTCGCGCCCGCCAGCCGTCACCTCTGTGCTTTAATTTGTGACGAAAAACCCTGAACGCTTTAAGAACTCCTCCTGCCCTAGAAACCCTGAACGCTTTAAGAACTCCTCCTGCCCTAGAAACCCTGAACACTTTAAGAACTCCTCCCGCCCTAGAACCCATGAACACTTTAAGAACTCCTCCCGCCCTCACCCTGAACACTTTAAGAACTCCTCCCGCCCTCACCCTGAACACTTTAAGAACTCCTCCCGCCCTCACCCTGAACACTTTAAGAACTCCTCCCGCCCTAGAAACTCTGAACACTTTAAGAACTCCTCCCGCCCTAGAACCCATGAACACTTTAAGAACTCCTCCCGCCCTCACCCTGAACGCTTAAAGAACTCCTCCCTCCCTAGAACCCATGAACACTTTAAGAACTCCCCCCGCCCTCACCCTGAACGCTTTAAGAATCTCCCTCCCGCTTAAAAACTCCCGCCTCACCGCGTAGATTCGTTCCTGTTTTTTTTTTTTGTTTTTTTTTTTTTTTTTGGTCAAATTAAAGTATGAGGTTCGAATTCAATCTTACCGTAAACATAGGCTCAATAATTGACAACGAAATTTATCGGACCCTATATCGTGGTTATTATGATTATATAAATTGTATGTTGTGGTCAATAAAATATCTATCTATCTATCTATTTACCTCTCCACGCTGTTTTAAAGCCAGTAATTAAGGCAGTACATTAAAATAACACACACGACACAGTACTAATTTATTCCAGACACATACACCGGAAAAAAAAATACTTAGGAACGAATTCTTTTTTTGCGACCTTTTTTCACATAAGTCTAACGATGTCCTTCCCTTGCCTTCCTGTTACACCGTCTTGTGTTCTCCTCAAGTACAGCCCTTACCTTGTTTGGTCCGATAGCATTAACGAAACATTTTGTATAGCTTCGAGTGTACTAATTTTACTGCTGTAATTTTATACCTGTACAGCTGATTTGATTTTCTCTCTCTCTCTCTCTCTCTCTCTCTCTCTCTCTCTCTCTCTCTCTCTCTCTCTCTCTCTCTCTCTCTCTCTCTCTCTCTCTCTCTCTCTCTCTCTCTCAATATAACAAATGTTACAGAAAACGGCAGATATATAACGCAGCTAAAAGCAGCAATAATAACTACAATAATGATGATAATAATGATGATAATATTGAATTAATCATCATAATTATCATTGTTTTTATTACTATCATAATTACACAGTCTTCAAAACAAGGCGGCGGACGGCGCTATTTCCGGTCTACTCACAAACTTGCGCCGCCTACTTTCCAAAAAAAAAAAAAAAAAAAGTCCCATAAATATTGTATGAAAGGAGTGAATTTGACCCTGAAAAACAGCCAGAATGCATATTTTAACACCTTCAAAGGCGTGGGCTTCCGGGGGCCTAGGTGGCTCCCGGACCCCCGGCCTATCAAGCAGCGCCTGGCTTCGCTCGGCTTTCAATCAATCTCCACCTCCTACTTTCTTCATTCCAACTCCTACTTTAAAAGAAAATGAAAACACTGATTACATTCATTACTATTCCACCACTATCATCATTATTGTTACTGAAATTATAGTTACCATCGTTATCATCAGCATCAACAACAACAGGAAAGGCAACAATAATTAAGTACGTACTGCTATGACGGCCACAAAAAATTATCATCCATCCTTATCATTATAAACATTACCATCAAGCAATTTCCTGCCGTAACACTGCCAGCCTCCACCGGCCAGTCCCCTCCCTCTCCCCCTCCCCCCAACCATCGGCTACTTAACCCCCCACCTGTCCACCCCCAACACACACACACACACACACAACACACACACACACACACACACACACACACACACACACACACACACAACACACATACACACACACATACACACACACACACACACACACTTGAGGCGGAGTATACATGTAGTGGAGTGGTTACTGTCACGGCAATCATGTCATCAGTAAGCCCACTGTTATCTTCACCTTATCATGGGGTCAAGGGTCAACACAAAGGGTCAGCACAGGGGTCAACACACAACTATACACAATATCGGGTCTTTTTTTTTTTTGCTCTAGTACTTAAGTTAACTCTTTGTCTTGTTGTTGCTGCTTTTTTTTTGCCTATATGCCTCCAGGCGATAATAAAATCATTATTATTATTATTATTATTATTAACGACATCGATAAGAAGAGTCACACAAGAGGGCACCCACCTGTCTCTCTGGGTATCAGGGTCTCATCTCGCCCGAAATATCAATTAGCCGAAGATGAACACCTTGCCATCCGGGAACCCAACTCTCGACGCTACGGTCATGCACGAAAGCAGAAAAAACAGGTAGCCGGTAAACCAGGCAAAATACCACCCTTCCCTAGACCCTCAATCATGCCAGAGAAAAAGACAAATATAACAGTGAGGGTTGTCAAGAACACAAAGGATATTTCTGTACTGGAAAATCCCTTATCAATATCTGAAGAAATTAAAAACTGAATATGATATCAGAGGACTGTGAAATGAAATGATGATATTAATGTATGGGTGAAAAATAACCTCCCTCCCAATAACACATAGGGTGATATTTCAATACTACAAAATTCCATATCCATAACTGAAGAAATAAAAACTGAATATGATATCAGAGGACGGTGAAATGTAATGATGATATTATTGCATGGGTGAAAAATCGCCTCCCTCCCTCCCTTCCTTGCCTCAAATAACACAAAGAATGATATTTCGTTACTACAAAATCTCTTATCCATAACTATTGGAATGAAAAGCTGAATAGATATCAAGGGACTGTGAAATGAAATGCTGCCACTAATACATGGGTGAAAAATCGCCTCCCTCCCTCCTCCCCCTTGCCACAAATAACACAAAGAATGATATTTCGGTACTACAAAATCTCTTATCCATAACTATTGGAATGAAAAACTGAATATGATATCAAGGGACTGTGAAATTTAACGATGATATTAATGCATGGGTGAGAAATCGCCTCTCCCCCCCCCCCCTCAAAAAATTCTAAAAAAAAAAGTGCCTCAAAAAATTATTGAAATGAAAAAATACTATTGAAATGAAAAACTGAATATGTTATCGTGACTGTGAAATGAAATGCAGCTCCCCCCCCCCCCCCCCCCCGCCTCACACCAGCTGCCCCGTGCCTCGCTCAGCCTCCCTCCCTCCCGTCGGAGTCCCGCCTGACGTATATCCAACATCCGTCCGTCTATCTTAATTAATGGCCGCATATGATGATGACTTATTTTACCCTTAGCCTACAGCGACAGCCATATGCGAGGCCTAAACACTCAATTTTAGGTAATACGATGATGAAATAAAATCCTTACTCTCTGTAATCGAATTTTTTTCACTATAAAAAGTACAAGTATTAAATTCATAGGAAAAAAACAAGGAGTCAGTAGAAAGTAGCAGTTCATCAAGTGATTTCCGATCCCACATAAGACAAGGAACCGATACGTAAAAAAAAAAAACTCTGTGATGTAATATTTTTCCACTATAAAAAATACAGATATTCATTAAAAAAAACAAGGAGTCAGTAGAAAGCACAGTTCATCAAGTGATTTCCGATCCTATATAAGACAAGGAACCGATACGTAAAAAAAAAAAAACTCTGTAATGTGATATTAATTTCACTATAAAAAATACAGATATTCATACAAAAAAAAAAGGAGTCAGTAGAAAGACAGTTCATCAAGTGATTTCCGATCCTATATAAGACAAGGAACCGATACGTAAAAAAAAAACCTCTGTAATGTGATATTAATTTCACTATAAAAAATACAGATACTAAAAAATACATACGAAAATTCATACGAAAAAAAAACAAGGAGTCAATAGAAAGTACAGTTCATCAAGTTGTTACCGATCCCATATAAGACAAGGAACCAATACGTAATTCCTGGAAGATGCCGCTCACTGATTGCCCTCCGAACACCAACACACACACACTCTCTCTCTCTCTCTCTCTCTCTCTCTCTCTCTCTCTCTCTCTCTCTCTCTCTCTCTCTCTCTCTCTCTCTCTCTCTCTCTCTCTCTCTCTCTCTCTCTCTCTCTCTCTCTCTCTCTCTCTCTCTCTCTCTCTCTCTCTCTTTCTCTCTATCTCTATCTCTCTCCTTTACCTGGCCAGTCCCTATAGTCGCCCGAGGACCTGTGTTTACCGCGGCCAGGTGAGGGATCTGGTGCCATAGAAACCTCACGCGTTGTAAACAATGACATAAATGACTCTCTCTCCCTCTACACCCTTTGTTCCCATTGGTCCGTAGGGCGAAAGGTAATACAGTGAAACGAGTACAAAGGAATACAAAAGAGAGAGTATACAGCAACAGACTTTAAGTGGCTATAAAGCTTTTGCAGGACTTTAAGGAGCTAAACTGCTTAATCTACACGTAAGGGAGCGAGGAAACGTTAAAGATTTGTCATAGTAATTGTACTGGAAAGAGAAATGAGAAAATAGAGGCGTTTAGAACATAAAAACATAAGAAAACTAGGGGGGAGGGGCACTCAGTAGAGCGCATACCTCCGCCCGAATATTTCATCAATTGGTTGCTATGGCAACAGTTGTGATTATATATATATATATATATATATATATATATATATATATATATATATATATATATGCTGCACTCAGTATGAGCGCATACCTCCGGCCGAATATTTCATCAATTGGTTGCCATGGCAACAGTTGTCAATAGATTTCATCCAAAATTAAATCAGTTCTTCCTTATACTAAATAGACTTGGTATACTGAGTTTGGTCCAAATCTATTGGTAACTTTTTGAGAAATCCTGTACACTAACAAACAGACAGACAGACAGACAGACAGACAGACAGACAGATCGGGGTGAAAACATAACCCCTCCAACTTCGTTGGCGGAGGTAATAAGGAAGCTACAAGGGGCCGCGAGACTTACACGAGGTAGTTCCTGTTTATAAAGTGTTTAACGTCAGTTGATTTGTACCGTTAAGTGACAATTTGGATTCAGTTACTCCTGGTGACATATATAGTCAGTCGAGTGTGAAATAGTTGACGTTAATGCTGTCAAATCCTCTGAAAACTTCTTCGATTAAGTCATCTCTCAGTTTTCGTTTGGAGAAGGAGGAAGAGGACGAGGAAATAGAGGTGATAGGAGAGAAAAGAGGATAAAAGAGGAAAAACAGGAGGAAGAAGAAGAGAAAGAGAAAGTGTAGAAGAGAAGAAATGGTATGATGAGGCGGAGGAGACAGAGAAAGAAGAGGAGGAGGAGGAGGAGGAGGAGGAGGAATACATAGGAATACATAGGAATAACAGAGAGGAGGAGAAGGAGGAGGAGAAGGAAGAGGAGAGGAGGAGGAGGAGGAGGAGGAGGAGGAGAGGAGGAGGAGGAGGAGGAGGAGGAGGAGGGAGGAGGAGGAGGAGGAGGAGGAGGAGGAAGGAGAGTGGAAAACGCGAAATCGAGGTCAGAAGGTAAGGTGAAGAGGTAAGGAAATAGACATGACAGGATATGAGGTACTTGTAAGGCGGAAAAGAGGGGTTGTAGGAAGGACATGAAGAGGGTAGAGGAAGGAAGGGGAGATGACAGGGAGACAGGGAGAGGGAGGAAGATCATGCCCTAGGAAAAGGATTGAAGGGGTGGGGGAAAAAGGTTAGAAGGAAAAGAAGGGGAGGGGAGAGAAAAGAGGGGTTGGAGGGATATGAAGAGGTTGTGGGGAGAGGGGAGAGAGAAAAGATGACAGGGAGGGGGAGGAAGATCATGCCCTAGGAAAAGGGTTGAGGGGGTGAGGAAGAAAGGTTAGAAGGAAGAAGAGGAGAGGGGGGGAGAGTAGGGGAGGGAAGGGAAAGGGAGGAGATAGAGGGAGGCTGCAAGGCATGGAGGGTGTAGGAGTATAGGATGTTGTATTGAGTAGGGGGGAGTCTATAGTACAATCGCCCTTGAGGAACTTTAATGCAGCTGTCGGCAGGTGGTGGACTGACGAGTGGGTGGGCGGGCGGGTGGGCGGCTTGGTGGGTGGGTGGGCGGCTTTGGGTGGGTGGATTGGTGGGTGGCTGGATGGCTGGGTGGATAGACGCTCGGGAGATGAGGAGGGGCAAAACAAGTAACTGTTTTGATGCTGGTAAATGTTACCACGAGAAAATGTGAAGACTTTATATTATTGTCGAGTAATATTTTAGTAGAAAAGTAGAAAGAATGTGAAAGTGGAGTCGTGTGGAAGAAGATACGAAAGCAATCCACCACATAGAGAGGAAGTGGAGATGAAAGTAGGACAAAAATCATATGACAGTGGATGATGGATAATAAGGGAGTAAAACTTAAAGTGGAGTGAGGAGCGTCAGGAGGTGGATGGATGTGTGTGGCCGGCGTCAGTGGCTGGAGGACGTTGGGGAGTGGCGTCAGTGGGTGGAAGGGTTGGAGAGGGTGTGGGGGGTGGGGAGGGTGGGAAGGAGTGGAGAGGACATTGGGGAGTGGCGTCAGTGGGTGGAAGGGCTGGAGAAGGCGTGTGGAGGGTGTGGAGAGGGTGGAGAGGCGGCGTCAGTGGATGGAGGACATTGGGGAGTGGCGTCAGTGGGTGGAGGGGTGAAGAAGGGGTGTGGAGGATGGAGGGAGGGTGGGAAGGAGTGGAGAGGACATTGGGGAGTGGCGTCAGTGGGTGGAAGGGCTGAAGAAGGCGTGTGGAGGGTGGAGAGGCGGCGTCAGTGGATGGAGGACATTGGGGAGTGGCGTCAGTGTGTGGAGGGGGTGAGGATCGCGTAGGGGGGACAGGGAGTGGGGCGTATATAGAGGGGGAAGAAGTCGTGTGGCGGAGGAAGCGAAAGGCCAGGTGGCAGACGCGAACTTAGCATTGGGCGGGGCTGCAGGTGTGGGAAAACAGGCAAGGATGTGTTGCTTCAATTGTGGGATCCAGCCGCTTGAGAGACGCCGGCCAGAAAGCAGCGTCTCGGCTTTAATGGCCTTGACCACTACCTCTACCACTACCACCTCCGCTTTCTGGCCACCTGCCGTCTTCTCTCTGGGTCATCTCGTCACCTGTGCCTCTCCGCCAATCCCAGACGTGCGCTATACAGCCTCTCACCTGCTTTCTCGCCTTGAACTCTTGACTTTGCCCGATCTTGTACACGTAGTACGTTATTAAGTTTTGATTTCTTTGTCAATATTCTCTTTCTCTCTCTCTCTCTTTAATATTCTATAGAGGACCCGATCTTCTACCTTGTAAAGTTTTGATTTCTTTGCTAATATCCCCCCTTCTCTCTCTCTCTCTCTCTCTCTCTCTCTCTCTCTCTCTCTCTCTCTCTCTCTCTCTCTCTCTCTCTCTCTCTCTCTCTCTCTCTCTCTCTCTGGGGATGCAAAGGCTGATATTGCGAATTACTGCAAGGTTAAGTCTTTAGTAGAGATGGGACACAAAATTTAAAGGGAGATGTATGAGAAAGAGAGAGAGAGAGAGAGAGAGAGAGAGAGAGAGAGAGAGAGGAGAGAGAGGAGGAGAGAGAGAGAGAGAGAGAGAGAGAGAGAGAGAGGGGAGGAAGAGAGAGAGAGAGAGAGAGAGAGAGAGAGAGAGAGAAGAGAGAGAGAGAGAGAGAGAGAGAGAGAGAAGAGAGAAGAGAGAGAGAGAGAGAGAGGAGAGTAGAGAGAGAGAGAAGAGAGAGAGAGAGAGAGAGAGAGAGAGAGAGAGAGGAGAGAGAGAGAGAGAGAGAGAGAGAGAGAGAGAGAGAGAGAGAGAGAGAGAGAGGAGAGAGAGAGAGAGAGAGAGAGAGAGAGAGAGAGAGAGAGAGAGAGAGAGAGAGAGAGAGAGAGAGAGATGAATGAGAGAGGTGGAGAGGAGTAGAGAGAGAGAGAGGAGAGATGATAGATGAGATTGAAGGTAGCGTGTTGTAGATGTGTGAGAGGAGGTGAGGATGGAGAGTAGTGAGTTGTTGAGAGTAGTGTGTGATGATGTGTGGTGTGTGGTGTGTGTGGTGGTGTGGGTGTGTGGTGTGTGTGTGTTGTGGTGTGTGTGTGTGTGTGTGTGTGTGTGTGTGTAGTGTGTTTGTGTGTGTGTGTGTGTGTGATGTGTGTGTGTGTGGTGTGTGTTGGTGTGTGTGGTGTGTGTGTGTGTGTGTGGTGTGTGTGTGTGGTGTGTGGTGTGTGTGTGTGTGTGTGTGTGTGTGTGTGTGTGTGTGTGTGTGTGTGTGGTGTGTGTGTTTTGTGTGTGTGTGTGTGTGTTTGGTGTGTGTGTGTGTGTGTGTGGTGTGTGTGTGTGTGTGTGTTGTTGGTGTGTGTGTGTGTGGTGTGTGTGGTGTGTGTGTGGGGTGTGGTGTGTGTGTGTGTGTGGTGTTGTGTGTGTTTTGTGTGGGGTGTGTGTGTGTGTGGTGTGTGGTGTGTGTGTGTTGTGTGTGTGTGTGTGTGGGGTGTGTGTGTGTGTGTGTGTGTGTGTGTGTGTGTGTGTGTGTGTGTGTGTGTGGGTGTGTGTGTGGGGTGTGGGTGTGGTGTGGTGTGTTGTTGGGTGTTGTGTGTGGTGTGTGGTGTGTGTGTGTGGTGTGTGTGTGTGTGTGTGTGTGGTGTGTGGGGTGGGTGGTGTGTGGTGTGTGTGTGGTGTGTGTGTGTGTGTATTTTTTGTGTGTTGTGTGTGTGTGTGTGGTGTGTGATGGGTTGGTGTGTGTGTGTGTGTGTTGTGTTTTGTGCTGTTGTGTCTGTTGTTGTTTTTGTGTGTATGTTGTGTGAGGCTATGGTTCATAACACCCTTTTATTGACACATGAATTTATTAGATCACGAATATATTAGGACAAAAAATTAAATGATAGAGTTTTGATTTTTTTTTTTCATCTGGCTGTCTGAACCGAACCTACACATTTTCCTATTTCAATATAGACCTATAATATTGAATATAGACCTATAGACCTTTCAATATAGACCTATAGACCTTTCAATATAGACCTATAGGTGCTACTATAGCATGCGGTCTACCGGGACATTTGCACTAGCGTGCGATCTACCGGGACATTTGCACTATAGCGTGCGGTCTACCGGGACATTTTACACTATAGCGTGCGGTTTACATTTCTTACTCACTATTTACACTCTACACTCTTACACTTCAGGCTGCAATTTACTATTGCTATATGATATTGTCTATTATACAGTAGAGTATTATAGAAAAAACAAAACTTTAGTAAGTAATTTATTAAGTACAGGCCGATATTCCCCACCCCTGTCACTTCTTTTTTTCTTACATAACACTACCACATCGATGACAAGGCTCTGCTTCTTGTAGTGTGTCCAGAAGATTGCTGCCACGTAAAAACTTAACTGCTGTTTCTTCTGTCAAGATGACACTTCTGTAGAATTCTTTTAACAGCATTGTAGAGGGTTACGTGTGTCAGACTGATGTTTTCGGCTTGAATTTTAGGAGGATACCAAGACATTACTTCGTTGATTCCTATTTTATAAGGTCGAGTAGGGTCCCGGTACTCAGGTCAGGTAAGGTCAGGTCAGGTGTGGACTTGTTAGAATGCACATTAGAGCTATGGGGTAGTCAGGTCAGGTCAGGTCAAGCGGGATCTTTGTAGACCGCACGTTAGGGGAGCGTAGACTGCAGGCCCCGATGTAGACCGCACGTTATAGTAGCACCGACCTATAGACTTTTCAATATAGACCTATAGACCTTTCAATATATGACCTATAGACCTTTCAATATATACCTATAGACCTTTCAATATATACCTATAGACCTTTCAATATAGACCTATAGACCTTTCAATATATACCTATAGACCTTTCAATATATACCTATAGACCTTTCAATATATACCTATAGACCTTTCAATATATACTATAGACCTTCAATATAACCTTTGACCTTTCAATATATACCTATAGACCTTTCAATATAGACCTATAGACCTTTCAATATAGACCTATAGACCTTTCAATATATACCTATAGACCTTTCAATATATACCTATAGACCTTTCAATATATACCTATAGACCTTTCAATATATGCCTATAGACCTTTCAATATATGCCTATAGACCTTTCAATATATACCTATAGACCTTTCAATATATGCCTATAGACCTTTCAATATATACCTATAGACCTTTCAATATATACCTATAGACCTTTCAATATATACCTATAGACCTTTCAATATATACCTATAGACCTTTCAATATATGCCTATAGACCTTTCAATATATACCTATAGACCTTTCAATATATACCTATAGACCTTTCAATATATACCTATAGACCTTTCAATATATACCTATAGACCTTTCAATATACCTATAGACCTTTCAATATACCTATAGACCTTTCAATATATACCTATAGACCTTTCAATATATACCTATAGACCTTTCAATATATACCTATAGACCTTTCAATATATACCTATAGACCTTTCAATATATACCTATAGACCTTTCAATATATACCTATAGACCTTTCAATATATACCTATAGACCTTTCAATATACACCTATAGACCTTTCAATATAGACCTATAGACCTTTCAATATATACCTATAGACCTTTCAATATAGACCTATAGACCTTTCAATATAGACCTATAGACCTTTCAATATATACCTATAGACCTTTCAATATATACCTATAGACCTTTCAATATAGACCTATAGACCTTTCAATATAGACCTATAGACCTTTCAATATAGACCTATAGACCTTTCAATATAGACCTATAGACCTTTCAATATATACCTATAGACCTTTCAATATAGACCTATAGACCTTTCAATATATACCTATAGACTTTTCAATATAGACCTATAGACCTTTCAATATAGACCTATAGACCTTTCAATATAGACCTATAGACCTTTCAATATATACCTATAGACCTTTCAATATATACCTATAGACCTTTCAATATAGACCTATAGACCTTTCAATATATACCTATAGACCTTTCAATATAGACCTATAGACCTTTCAATATAGACCTATAGACCTTTCAATATATGCCTATAGACCTTTCAATATATACCTATAACCTTTCAATATATGACCTATAGACCTTTCAATATATACCTATAGATTTTTCAATATAGACCTAGTAGACCTTTCAATATAGACCTATAGACCTTTCAATATAGACCTATAGACCTTTCAATATAGACCTATAGACCTTTCAATATAGACCTATAGACCTTTCAATATAGACCTATAGACCTTTCAATATAGACCTATAGACCTTTCAATATAGACCTATAGACCTTTCAATATATATCTATAGACCTTTCAATATATGCCTAGAGACCTTTCAATATATACCTAGAGACCTTTCAATATATACCTAGAGACCTTTCAATATATACCTAGAGACCTATAATCAAACCACATTCCTTTTCTTGCATATTCACACATATACACACATCTTACATCCCTTTTATTTACTCTCTTCATGCTACTCTCACTACTTTCACAAACCACTCATTAAATCTGAACTCTTTCCTTCCTGTATGTGTAACACTTCTTCCGCTTACCTCTGCCTCCCCTTTACCCCTTATACTCGCCTCCTCCTCCTCCTCCTCCTCCTCCTCCTCCTACAACATTCCTTTCTACCTTTAAATTTCCTCCCCTCTCCCTGTCTCCCTCCCTCCCCCTTCTCCTATCTTTTCGTCATCCCGCCCTTTCCACTTCTTTCGTAATTCCTTCTATGTCTACCTAACCCTAGTTCTTCCTATCCGGTTCTCTTCCTCTCCATCTTCCTTCCTCCCACCCTAACTCCCTTTTCGCAATACTCTCCCTCTCTCCCTCTCTCCCTTACCCTCCCATTTCCTTCTCCCTCCCTCACTTTTCGTCATCTCCTTTCTCTCCTTCTCTCCTCTCCCCCATTCGACCTGTCTATATTTCTTTCTCCTTCGCTCCCTAATCCCTTCTTCTACCCCTCCCTGCCTCCCTGCCTTCCTCCCTGCCTTCCTCCCTCCCTTCCTCCCTGCCTATGACTGCCTTGTTACTACCCACCAATGTTAACACCCACGTGCTACCCTCAGGTGTATTTCCGAAGTGATCTTTTATATTTCTTAACCCATTGAGGCCTAGAACGTAATTTCTATTGTAATTTGGCTACTATTAGACGATTTTTAGTGAATATAAGCAATATTTTATAGATATGACCTGTTTAGTATCCTTGTCCACTAACTAATGTGGTATATTCAGTTACTTTTTGTAATTTTATGGCTAACAACATGACGATTTTTTATAGCAAGGAAAGATCTGGGCGTGAAGGGGTTAGTTAACATCACAAAGGACTGGCCAAATGCACAAAAAAGAAGTTACAAAAGTCCGCTTAGTTGTCAGTCCCTATCAAGAAGACAGTAAGAGAATATAAAAAGAGGCGTTGGGCCAATTTAGTTCGGTGTTTAGTTTTATTTTAACTGGGTAGCTATGTAAAAATTAAAATACTTGGAAATTCGTACAGGACTCTTAAAGATCAAAACGTAAGGTGTATTGTTGTTTTTTAGGTTTTAATTACTTGACATTAAATTGTTTTGATTCAGTAAGGCTTAGGCGACGTTAGGCTTCTACGTAAAAAATTATAAAAATAAAAAATAAAAATAAAATAAAATAAAAAATAAAAGTATCCGCGGTGATGCAATATATTTCTCGTCTCCTTTTTTTTTTCTTTTCCTATTCTTCCTTTCTTCTTTCCTATCTTTCTTTTTTTCCTTCATTCTTCCATTCCTTCTTCTTTTTCTCGTCTCCTTCTTTTAATCTAATTTTCTACGTATTTCTGTATTATTCTGATATTTTCTTCCTCTTTCTTATCTTCTTCGACTGTATACTATGCTTGTCCTCTTCGTCTATATTCTTTTTCTAATCTTTATTCCATGTATCTCTAATATTTCTCTGTTTTCTTTCCACCATTTCACAATTTCCTCCTGCCGACCACATCTTTTTTTTTTCTTTTCCTTCTCCTCTTTTTTCTTCTATTTCTCCACCTCTACCCTAAACATCCTACTTCCTTTCTTTCTCTTCCTCATTCTCCTCTCCGATCCCTCCTCCCCCCCTTACCCCAACCCCCTCGCCGCCACTATACCACTCCACTATATCACTCCAATATACCCCAACCTCGCCTTCATTATACCACTCCACTTTACCCAAACCTCACCTCCATTAGCCCGTCAGGGTGGCAAGGTTGGTAGAGACGTGAGCCCGCAATGTGCAGCGTCCCTGTGCATTCGGTCAGCGGTTCGAGTCCGCCTAGTTCGTGCTGACGTGGCGGCGCTTTGTATATAGTCAATAACCTTGTAGTTGGTACTTGCAAAGTGTCTAGATAGGATTAAAATCTTATCTTATCTCACCTCCATTATAACCATCTACTACTAACTACTACTACTACTACTACTACTACTACTACTACTACTACTACTTATACCATCTTTTCCTCAACCTCACCACACCATCATCTTATATAAATCATCTTGCATATAAATCGTGGCTTTAAAAACACGTCTCCCGTTCTATGACTGATGACACATTGTACCCTTTGATATTTTTTTAATCCAATTATCTACTCTGGTTTATTCCTCCTCTATAAATCCACGAATATTACTGACTAGTGAGTGTGTTTTATGCTATGCTTTGTCCTGTCGCCTCTGTATCTGTTCATAATTATTTTTATTTTTCTCTTCCTCTTCCTCCACATCATCATAATTTTCATCATCATCATCATCATCATCATCATCATCATCATCATCATCGCTTTCTCTAGCTACATTTGTTTTCTTCTTTAATTTTTTTCTTCTCTTTTATCTTCTTTTCCTCCACCTCTTCCTCCTTCTTCTCTTTTTTCTTCTTTTCCTCTGCCTCTTCCTCCTCCTTCTCCTCCTGCTTCCTCCTCCTTCTCCTCCTCCTGCTTCCTCCTCAGCTGCTCTCTTATGTTCCCAAATATTGCAGAGCAGGTGGTAAGCCTCGCCACAAACCTCCTCCTCCTCCTCCTCCTCCTCCTCCTCCTCCTCCTCCTTAATTCCCATCTTCCTCCTCCGCCTCCTCCATCTCATCATCTTTCCGTGTCCTCCACCCACTGTTCTGCTTATTTTCGCTCCATTTGTTACCTGTTCTTCCTAATCTTCACACACACCACACACACACACACACACACACACACACACACACACACACACACACACACACACACACACACACACCCACACACACACACACACACAAAGACCCCCCACACACGTCTATCTTTTTTTTTCTTCCTGTCTCACTGTCTCATGCCTGTCTGTTCTTCCTGTTCCTGTCAACATTGAGTCTCGATAAACCATCACTCACTTCTCGGCTGCCGTATCGGGCATTCTATTCACACACACACACACACACACACACACACACACACACACACACACACACACACACACACACAACACACACACACACACACACACACACACACACACACACACACACACACACACACACACACAACACACACACACACACACACACACACACACACACACACACACACACACACCACACACACACACACACACACACACACACACACACACACCACACACACACACACACACACACACACACACACACACACACACACACACACACACACACACACACACACACACACACACACACACACACACACACACACACACACACACACACACACACACACACACACACACACACACACACACACACACACACACAACACACACACAACACACACACACACACACACGTGGAATGCTACTCACTTCCTCTCCCTCCTCTCCTCCTCTACCTCTCCCTCCTCTCCTCCTCTGCCTTGCCCTCCTCTCCTCCTCATCCCTGACTCTCCATTGCACCATTATCAGGAAACAAAAAACAAGAAGACGACACGGATAGGAAAGAGATAAGCATGAGCAACGACAAACACATGATCCTCACCGTTAACGACTTAAATAATGCATGCCTTGTTTTTACGCCTTCACTCCGAATCTAATGAAGAAATTATATAATACCTCAGAAGAAACGTGGATAGAAGAGAACGTCTGGGGGGTAAAGTTAACAGCAGGAGAAACAGGCAGGAGGTCGGGTTAACAGCAGGGGAAGTAGCAGAAGGTCACACGAGGAGCAGACGGACAGCAGAGAGGCACCAGGGGGGAGAGGGGACCAAGGGGGGGTAAGGGGGAGGGGGTGGAAAGTTGGAACATGGCCTTGGAAAGTTTAAAGACCGACTGATTCACCGTCAGTATTTCCTTCCTTTTGTGTGAGAGACGCGTGAGCAGTGAGCATGGGTGGAGGGGCGTCTTATGATGATGATGATGATTAAAGGGGTGGAGACACAAGTGGGGTGGTATTAGCAGTGGTGGAGGTGGTGGAGGAGGATGTGGAGGAGTGGACGACAGCTGGTTAGTGGTTAGTGGATGATGATGATGATTATTATTAAAGGGGTGGAGACATATGTGAGGTGGTATTAGCAGTGGTGGAGGTGGTGGAGGAAGTAGTGGTGGCGGTGGAGGAGGATGTGGAGGAGTGGACGACAGCTGGTTAGTGGTTAGTGGATGATGATGATGATTAAAGGGGTGGAGACATAAGAGAGGTAATATTAGCAGTGGTGGAGGCGGTGGAGGAGGAGATGCAGGCGGTGAGGAGGAAGTGGACGAGTGGACGACAGCTGGATAGTGGTTAGTGGAAGTTGTTATGTACCCACGCGGCCTCCTCGCCTCGCCTTCTCCGTTTTCTTATCTCCTCTGCGCTTCCTCTTCATCTAAATACCTCGATTTTATGATCTTGTTTCCGTCTTTGTAATTATCCATTAAAATAGTGTGCGTTCTTATTAGTTTTCCTTCCTTATGCGTTCTTTTAGTTCCTCTCTTCCCTTCTCTTCCCTTCTCTTCTCTTCCTCTCTCTCTCTCTCTTCCCTGCCTTCTCTTCCTCTCTCTCTTCCCTGTCTTATCTACCCCTCTCTCTCTCTCTCTCTCTCTCTCTCTCTCTCTCTCTCTCTCTCTCTCTCTCTCTCTCTCTCTCTCTCTCTCTCTCTCTCTCTCCTCTCTCTCTCTCTCCCCCCTTCCAACTGTATCTTCCTCCGCCTGAGAGCAAATTAGCAGCACCCTAAGGCAAATTATCTTCCCTTCTGCGCTAATTAATAATAACGCCGCCGCTGCGTCCCTTTCGAGGTCTGGCAATAAGGATAATACCTCTGTAATTATTCACTTCCCTTTCTATCCCGTCTAAGCCTCTTCGACTCTTTGCCCAGACACGATAGCTACTTCCTCATGCTTCTTGCCTCCCTGCCTCCCTCCGACCTCTCAAGACAACAGTATCACTCCTCTCTCTCTCTCTCTCTCTCTCTCTCTCTCTCTCTCTCTCTCTCTCTCTCTCTCTCCTCTCTCTCTCTCTCTCTCTCTCTCTCTCCTCTCCTCTCCCTTTCCCCTCTGTCTCCCTCTCCCTCCCTTTCCCACTCTCTTACTCCCCCTCCCTCTCTCTCTCCCTCTCTCCCTCTCTCACTCCCAACCCTGCATCCATGGTCTTTCCGCACTCCTATACCCCCCAAACCCTTCCCTTGCATCGTCCCCCCCTCCCCGTGCCTCGGTGGGTCTTGAGGTGACCAGGCAAGGAATGTCCGCGCCCCAGCTGACGCCCCGCCACTACCCTGCGGCAAGGATTAACATAGAGACAAAAGTGGCCCTGTAATGTTATGCGGGGGCCACGCGAGTATACGAGTACTCCTAGGGCTCAGGCGTTACTCGCACGACCATATAGAGGAGTGAGGGGAAAGGGTAATGAGGGGAGAAGAGTAATAAGGGTGAGGAGAGGCGTAAAAGTGTGATATTCTCTCGCATTAGTGATGGTGGAAGCGACATCAGTGCAGGATCGGTGGGTAGGTTTTAGTTTTAGTTAGTTTTAGTTTTAGTTTAGTACAAAGACTACTGTAGAGGTTAGGTTAAGTTTAGGTTAGGTTAGTTTATACAGTAGTCTTTGTTTAGTAAAGGTGTACTTAAAAAGATGGTTTAGTTAGTGTTTTAGTATTCCAGTAGATGAAATAACCAAGGGAAGAGTTGATAAGTCTGTTAACTAAGGAGACGAAGTTTGAAGAGGACCTAGGAAGCGATAGTAGCGATACTAAGCGAGAAAGGTCACAAGAAGAAGAAGAAGAAGAAGAAGAAGCAGAAGCAGAAGCAGAAGCAGAAGCAGAAGCAATTAGAAGAAGAAGTAGAAGAAGAAGAAGACGAAGAAGAAGACGGTGTGAGTGGTAAAATTAATTGATCGAGACGGTGAACAGAAAAGGTCATGATGTGAAACGCTTACTTTTTTATATATTGATGGAGTTACGAGGCAATAAGAAACTGTAGATAGTTATTAGTGTGTATGAGACACTGTGTACGTAGAGAGGGAAGGAAGAGTGTGGTAACAGAGAAGCAGGAGACTGGTGTAACGGGGAGAAAGGAGAGAGAGACAAGGTAGTATAAGTAGTAGTAGGGTAGTTAGATAGGTAGTTGTAGTGGTAGTTATAGTATAGTAGTGCAAGGAAGGATTTTGATGGTACGCAGGGTAATATAGGCAGCTTACAGGGACGCTATGGATAGTTTTAGTGCGTGGAAATACGTGTGTGTGTGTGTGTGTGTGTGTGTGTGTGTGTGTGTGTGTGTGTGTGTGTGTGTGTGTGTGTGTGTGTGTGGTGTGTGTGTGTGTGAAGGCGTAATGATTAAGGTGTTGGTGCTGGCAAGACGTAATCCAGACTTCAATTAATGTGAGTTAAGTTTTAAAAAATCGCAGGAAAAAGTAAGATGCAATACTAATATCAATGTTGAGAGTAATAGAGACTAAGAGTGGATGGTTGGGCTTCTAAATGGGTGGGTGGGTGGGTGGGTATTGATGGGTGGGTGGGTGGGTATGGATGGGTGGGTGGGTATGGGTGGGTGGGTGGGTTTGTGGGTTGGTAAGGATGGTGGTGGTGGGTTGGATGGGTGGGTGGGTATGGGTGGGTGGGTGGGTTTGTGGGTTGCGTCAAGGAGTGGGGTGGTGGTGTCATGAGAAAGGAGGAGGTGTGAGGATGAGTGAATGAATGGGTGCGTGGTGGTGGTGGTGGTGTTGGTGGTGTTGGTGTTGGTGGTGGGGGTGGTAGTGGTGGTGGGGGTGGAGAGTGCGTTGGTAGTGGTAGGGATATATGAAGGTGGTTGAGGAGTTGGGTGGGTGGTTGGGTGGTAGGATGCGTCGTTGAATGGGCGGTTGAGGGTTAGGTTGCTGGGTTGAGGGTTTGGGACGGTGGCTGGGTGGCAGTAGTGGGTCCTTGAACCACGTGTGGGGTGGCGGGGCGCCGGTAACCCACACCATTGCGTAACAGAATGAATGGGCCACAACGCGACACGCCGGGGAAAAGACTAAAAACAGAATATCACACACAAGTTCAAACTCGCACCCCACGCAAATATATCACAAAAAATATATATGTAAACTACTTAAATAACTCTTTCATTCTAAATATTTATGATACAACTTCAACAACAACAACATACAACTTCATTCTCACACTCCACACAAATAAAACACACACAAAATAATTTATAAACTACTAAGATAACTCATCATTTTAAATATTTATGATACAACTTCAACAACAACAACATACAACTTCATTCTCACAGCCCACGCAAACAAAACATTACAAAAATAGCGTGTGAACTACTAAAATGACTCTTTCATTCTACATATATATGAGTAACGAATTCATAATGTGCCAAAAAATATTACAACGTCCTCAAAAAAATGTGTAAACTACTAAAACAACGGTCCATTCTTAATATTTATGAGTAACGAATTCATAATCTTAAAAAATACTACAACGTCCTAGAAACATTATTATCACGCGTGGTAATAAGCTCCTTACACAAACATGGCCACCGATAAACACCTCCAACATTTCCAAACGCTTTTCTGTTATGCAGTCACCCGTTTCCTTCCCTTCCTCAGGTTCTCAGGGCTCGGTAGGACACAGGTAAAGGAAGCAGAGGAGAAGAGAGTAAGTGGAGAATGGGAGAAGGGTACAGAGAGAGGGAGAGAGGGAGAAAAGAGAGAAAGAAAGAGAGGGGAGAGATGAAAGGAAAATGCATGTATGAAAGCAAATTGAAACTAATTATCTGGAAAGATGAGCAACTGGTTTCTGGAGTCTGACAGCTAAAATAATTATAATCAATAGAAATAAAACACATCATCCGTTAACCAGATATACATGTAGAAAAAATATAGAACTTGTTTCGTGGGAGACTATTAATGTTCGTGTTTTTGTACGCATGTTTACTTTTTTCTTCGATTCCTGTCGCGCTACAAGTGTGGCCGCGTCATGACTGCTTCCTGTGGGGGCCATGACTGAAATCCGAGTCATGAGTCATGTCTGGTGCCACTTGTCTCAGCTGTCCTCACCCCCTCCTCTGCCTCCAACACTTCACTTCAACCCCTACTCCTCTTCCTCTTCTTCTTTCTCCCCTCCTCTTCCTCCACCACTTCAACCCCTACTACTCTTTCTACTCATCCTCTTCTTCCTCCTCCTCTTCTTCTACTTCTTCTGGCCCTCCTTCCCTTTCTCCTCCTCCTCTTCTCTTCTTCCTCCTCCTGGCCCTCCTTCTCTTCCTTCACCACTTCAACCCCTACTCCTCTTCCTTTTCTTCCTCCTCCTCTCCTTCTACTCCTCCTGGCCCTCCTTCTCTTCCTTCTCTTCCTTCCAAAGTTCCCCTCCCCTCCCTCTAACCCTTTCCCTATAACCCTTCTCTCTCTCTCTCTCTCTCTCTCTCTCTCTCTCTCTCTCTCTCTCTCTCTCTCTCTGCCCGTCAGGGTGGCAAGGTTGGTAGAGACGTGAGTTCGCAATGTGCAGCGTCCCTGTGCATTCGGTCAGCGGTTCGAGTCCGCCTAGTTCATGCTGACGCGGCGGCGCTTTGTATAGTCAATAACCTTGTAGTTGGTACTTGCAAAGTGTCTAGATAGGATGAAAATCTTATCTTATCTCTCTCCTCTTCTCTCTCTCTCTCTCTCTCTCTCTCTCCTCTCTCTCTCTCTCTCTCTCTCTCTCTCTCTCCTCTCTCTCTCTCTCTCTCTCTCTCTCTCTCTCTCTCTCATCTCTCTCTCTCTCCTCTCTCTCCTCCTCTCTCTCTCTCTCTCTCTCTCACTCACTTGGTCAATAGCCCTTCCCTCTCACCCTCTTGCTCATAGTAACCACATCCTTCCCCCCCTCCCTGGCCTCTCACTCACACGCACAAACACACTCACACGCACAAACACACTCACGCAAGCACATACACATGCAATATATACACGGGCGATGAATGCACCATATTTTCCCACACTTGCGATCAATACACACCATGGTGGGCTCTCGCACGTCTGCAGAGAACCTTATGCTGTCCTATTCATACACCAAGTAGGCGAAAAAAGAGCGAAAAATTAGGTTAGGTTAGGTTAGGTTAGGTTAGGTAGGCGAAAAAAAAAAAAAAATTAGGTGAGGTTTTGTTAGGTTAGGTAGGCGAAAAAAAGAAAAAAAAACTAGGTTATGTTATGCTAGGTTAGGTAGGCGAAAAAAAGCGAGAAAAAAGTTAGTTTAGGTTCATTTAGTTACCTTACTTCCGATTCTAGGCGAAAAAAGAGAAAAAATACTTTGGTTAGGTTGATTCAGTTATCTTATTTTTTATTCTAAGCAAGAAAAAGAGAGAAAAATACTTTGATTAGGTTGATTCAGTTACCTTACTTCCGATTCTAAGCGAAAAAAAGAGAAAAACACTTAGATTAGGTTGATTCAGTTATCTTATTTCTGATTCTAAGCAAGAAAGAGAGAAAAATACTTTGATTAGGTTGATTCAGTTACCTTACTTCCGATTATAAGCAAGAAAAAGAGGAAAACACTTAGATTAGGTTATTCAGTTACCTTATTTCTGATTCTAGGCGAAAAAAAGAGCGTA
>JACEEZ010022317.1:667878-685378 GCA_016584305.1 Chionoecetes opilio | reverse complement strand
AGATAGATAGATAGATAGATATGTGAATAGATAGATAGATAGATAGGTAGATAGATAGATAAATAGACAGACAGATAGATAGATAGATAGATAGATATGTGAATAGATAGATAGATAGATAGATAGACAGATAGATAGATAGATAGATAGATAGATAGATAGATAGATAGATAAATACATAAACAGACAATGAATATACACACACTGACAGATATACATAGACAGACAGACATAAAAACAGTACATATATACAAGGCGTATACACACATACATACATACAAACAGACCAAATCAACAGAAGCAAACGTTACATTCAAAACACTAATAATTATCATAGTGTGTGCGAAGAGGCAGACGCTTAACACACTAAAAAACATAAAAAAGAGAGACAAAGAAATACCGCCAGTGTAAGCAAAGACCCTCGAGTAGAACTAAGAGGCCAACGATGCATAAAGACTGCTGGCAACACACGAGCAAAAAGTTTTAAATAAGCAAATATGATATAGAGAAATACTCACCCATGCCTTCTGCCAGACGCCACACGAGCTGCTCGGTGCGGTGGGGTGAAGGCAAGGCAAGGCAGCTGTTAGCGTCTGGGTGTCAACGCGGGCCATGGCTGCAGGGAAGAAGGGAGAGAAATTGATACTTCTGCTGAAATAAGATGGAGATTTAAAGGAGAAATTATATAATGACGGGGAATTGATAGTATTATTGTGTGGAAATGTTGGTTTGTTGGCTGGAGGGATGAAGGAAAATAAATTAGATAATTGTGCTGAAATATGAAGGATGAAATTTAAAGGGGGAATAATATAATGGGCTGTTTCTTTTTTTCTTTTTGCCCTTGGCCAGTCCTTTGTGGTGTGAAAAAAAAAAATGACGAGGTACTGATCAAGTATTTTTTTGTGGAAATGTTGGTTACTTTAACAAAAACTGCTGATTGTTATTAAAGTGTGTGGTATATTAAATTATGGAATTATCATCGATATTTCTATGATTATTACTATTACTATTGTTACTGCTATCATTATCATCATTACCATTATCAATATCATTCTCATTATTATCATTATCCTAACTAGCAGAAATTACCCGTAATAAATATGATGCTCGGAAATGCAATTCAAAATTAAATGCGGACAATCCGAATGGTTTTGTACACGTAACACAGTGTTTATAATAATAATAATATTATTATTATTATTAATTCTATTTTCACCCGAGGGCATACAGGAAAAATAATATGATTCTCTCTCTCTCTCTCTCTCTCTCTCTCTCTCTCTCTCTCTCTCTCTCTCTCTCTCTCTCTCTCTCTCTCTCTCTCTCTCTCTCTCTCTCTCTCTCTCTCTCTCTCTCTCTCTCTCTCTCTCTCTCTCCGTCTCTCTGACTCTCTTTTTTTCTTTTCTTTTTATTTATACCATCTTACATAATGTACAATTATTTACAAGGAAAAATATTTTACAGGTTAAAGGTGGTATTGTGAGTACTACCTATCTTAAAACCTATCCTTAATCACATACATATACTTATGATTACTTAATGCTAAGTATTTACATGTTTACAATTAGATTCTCTCTCTCTCTCTCTCTCTCTCTCTCTCTCTCTCTCTCTCTCTCTCTCTCTCTCTCTCTCTCTCTCCTCTCTCTCTCTCTCTCTCTCTCTCTCTCTCTCTCTCTCTCTCTCTCTCTCCTCTCTCTCTCTCTCTCTCTCTCTCTCTCTCTCTCTTTTCTTCCATCTCCCTTGAAAGAGAGATTTAAGAGAAATTGACTCCTGTGCCAGGTAAGTATGCACAGACAGACGGACATTCAGTGAATCACGCGGTAAGAAACTCTGCGGTGACGGCTTGCCACATTTCACTAACTTTGTAGACTTTTATGCAGTATTATTATGTTATTATTTTGTTTCTTCTTTTCTTATCATTATTAACATTATTATCATTATTATCATCATTATAATTGTCATTGCTATTTTCATTCATATTATAGGGCAGCGAGGAGGCGGAATGGCGGGAAGGAGTTGAAAGAGTTGAACAGAGCGTCCTGGGAGTGAAATATGCTGAGTGGGATAACGGAGGCAACGTTCTAAGCATACCCAGGAACATACCTTGGAACATACCCAGGAACATACCCAGGAACATACCCAGGAACATACCCAGGAACATACCCAGGAACATAACCAAGAACACACCCAAGAACATTCATACGTAACGAGTTGGATGCTTAATTCACGCCACTAAATGAATATTCAACCATACACTTGGCAACCCTTAACCCCTTGAGACCCAGAACATAATTTCCATTGTAATGTGGGCACCATTAGATGATTTTTAGTGAATATTAGCAATATCTTATACATATGGCCTGTTTAGTATCCTTGTCGACTAACTAATTTGGTATATTAAGTTACTTTTCGAAATTTTATGGCTAACAACATACATTTTCTTATAGGAAAGGAAGATCTGGGTGTGACGGGGTTAATTAACTTGGTGTATAGGAATAAAGCACAACACGGGTGAGGTAACCTGTAAGCCTGTTGTAGCATCGCGGAAGTGACCTACGAACACCTTTCACCTTCCTCCTCCCACGATGACGTCACCACCAACACCAACCTCACCCCTTCACGCCCAGATCTTTCCTTTGCTACAAAAAATCATATGTTGTCGAGCCATAAAATTACGAAAACTAACTAAATATACCAAATTAGTTAGTGGTGAGGATACTAAACAGGTCATATCTATAAAATATTGCTTACGAAAACTAACTAAATATACCAAATTAGTTAGTGGTGAGGATACTAAACAGGTCATATATATAAAATATTGCTTATAGTCACTAAAAATCGTCTAATGGTAGCCTGGAAATTACGCTCTGGGTCTCACGGGGTTAAAGGGAACTCACGCCCAACACGTAAAACTCACATACCATACTTGTTGATTACGTGTATTGCCTTTACAATGTGCAGGCTGGCGCGACCTTGAGATTGAAGAGAGGGGAAAAGTTTACATTGATAGAGGGAAAAGTTCGAATAAAGAAGAAATAGGGAGTCATGGAAGGTCAAAGGATTGGAGAGGCGAGTCAGAAGGTTAGCCCCCTTGCCCCCTCCCCCTCCCCCCCGTCCCCCCCCCGTGCCCCCCCCCCCCTAACCCCCCCTCCCCCGCACGCTTCACACCCTCGCCGCCCCTTCGGTAATTACCAAGGGCTGCGGGAGAGAGAGTTCTAGAGGGTAGCAGCGTTCCCATATAAATTTATTACTATGGGTCAGTGGTAACATTCCTAACGCGTTTGAAAGGTGTGTGTGTGTGTTGTGTGTGTGTGTGTGTGTGTGTGGTGTGTGTGTGTGTGTGTGTGGTGTGTGTGTGTGTGTGTGTGTGTGTGTTGTGTGTGTTGTGTGTGTGTGGTGAAATATGTGAATAGATAGATAGATGAATGATGGACAGATAGATAGATAGAAGGATAAATACATAAGCAAACAATGAATATAATCTGACGTGTGTGTGTGTGTATGTGCATGTGTGTGTGTGTGTGTGTGTGTGTGTGTGTGTGTGTGTGTGTGTGTGTGTGTGTGTGTGTGTGTGTGTGTGTGTGTGTGTGTGTGTGTGTGTGTGTGTGTGTGTGTGTGTGTGTGTGTGTGTGTGTAAACTATTCTCATTCAAGAGTCGTCTACAATCTTTTCCAATCTGGTCAAATATAAGCGAGCGATTTTACGGGGTGGTGAGAGGTGGCAAGACTACCACCACCACCACCATCACCACCACCACCACTCACCTCCCAGGCACGAAATACTTAATTAAACTCCCTTTTAATCCCTCGCCTATCGCTTCAGATAAGGATGTCAGTTTCTTCCTTGCCATCACACGCGGGTGGTGAGGCTGGCGGCGTAATAACAACACATAAATAAATCACACATACACCATCACCACATGTTCCTATAAACGTAATTAAGAACATAAGAAACATTAGTAAATAAGGAAGCTACAAGAGGCTGGGAGACCTACACGTAGTACTGGTAGTTCCTGTTACTTAACACTACCTACATCAACCTTTCATCCCTATCCATAAAGCTGTCTAGCCTCCTTTTAAAACTCCCTATTGACTCCGCACTAACTACCTGACGACTGAGTCCATTCCAATCATTCACCACCCTATAAAATTTTCCACCTCAAGACTCAATACATTAACAGATCATGGATTTCTGATGGTAGCAGTTGCGATGGTGGTGACTGTAATGGTGGTATTGGTGATGGTGGGGATGGTAATGGTTTTGGAGGTGATGGTGATAATGGTGGTGATAATGGCGGTGTGATGGAATAAGCAGTAGTAACGAGCTTCCTGGCGCCTTCCTCTCCCCTCTTAACACTCGCACAGGTGTCCTCCCTCCATGATGTAACACGTGTCTCGCTGCCCAACCGACGCCTTACATCACACCAGCCAGACAGCCAACAGTCGAGACCCAGGACGATCCATCACGCAGCCTCCACCCAAACAAACTTTAAAACGGATTCAAGCTGGAAAAGCGTAGGTTTAAAAAAGAAATAGGGAAATACTGGTTCACAAATAGGGTGGTAAATGATTAGAATGGACTCAGTAGACAGGTAGTTAGTGCGGAGTCATTAGAGAGCTTTAAAACGAGGCTGGATAAATTCATGGATGGGGATGAAAGGTGGATGTAAGTAGTGTTAAGTAGCAGGAACTACCACGTGTAGGTCTCACGGCCTCTTGTAGCTTCCTTATGTTCTTATGTTAAAACAAAATATAATATCAACTTCCTATAAAACCGGATCTCAAAAGATGATATGAGTAAAAAACGCTTCACCGTTACGCAAAAACCTGCTTTAGTGTAGAAAAACTGGACCTTATGGAATAAATAAATCCTGCAGTCCCGATGCTAAGACGGACAAAGGCTCTCAGACAACTCCCAACTCCTAAACATGAGATCCAAATCGATGGGAAGCAGCAATCGCCTCCCATCACCACTGCTTTTGAGATGCATCCCTCTTCTCTCCTGCACAGTACAGTACTTTCTCTCAGAACCAGTCCACCCTCCCTTTCTTGCCCTTCTCGCCTCTCCAGCTACGGGAAGGGATGGAGGGCGCCGCTGAAGGGATCTCCGCTGCCTCGTATAGTCCCGTCTCGATGCCCGGTGGTCGAGAGGGGAGACCCGGGAGAGTTGCTAAGCGAGGACTGTATACCAGATATCTATCAGTGTCATATATTGGCAGAGGAACACAACACGTGATGCGCCAAGACAGATGATGATTCTTATGTACATGAGCAGCGAGGCGTGAGTGCAGGGTAGTAGTACATTCAGACATCGGTGAAAAAGTGACTGTTCAAGTGTCAGTCGTGAGATAGGGGCTAAGAATAGGATGTTCCGCGTACTGGAGAAGAGTCGTTGTTGACCTCGAAGGATAATAATGGATACTCGCTCTCGCTCTCTCTCCCTCTCCATCTTCCTTCCCTCCCTCCCTCCCTCCCTCCTTCCTTTTCCGCCTCCCTCCTCTCTAAGATCGAAATATAATAGTGGACACTCGCTCTCACATCTTCCTTCCTTCCTTCCTTTTCCCCCTCTCTCCTCTCTAAGATCGAAGTATAATAGTAAATACTCGCTCTTTCCCTCCCCATCTTCCTTCCCTTCTTCCCTCCTTCCCTCCTTCCTTCCTTCCTTTTCTGCCTCTCTTCTCTCTCAAGATCTCCGGTACTTCACTTTGCAGGACTGACGGGTGTGATGCGATCACTGGCAAACGTTGAATGTGACCCCCCCCCCCCACACACACACACGACAGGTATATAGGGACGCTGTTAGGTAAGTAAGTGGTTGCTTGGTTACCTGGTGGTGGTGGTGGCAGACTGGCAGGTGAGCTAATTGGTGAGTATTGTGCCAGACACACGAATGCAATGGCTACTCTTACGTACAGGAGAAAATACACGCGAAAACTTACATAATTATTGTTGCACGAATATCTGTCCTGTCATTAAGTGTTTTTATTATAATTTTGGTTCTCGTTAGTTTCTTCCTTAATAAAGGCTATCCTTGGTAAAAAAAAAAGAAAAAAAAAGAAGGAATATGTATAGCATAAAATTAATTACAGTAATAAATAGAACGTAAATGAGGCATACAAGAGAGAGAGAAGAGAGAGAGAGAGAGAGAGAGAGAGAGGGGGGGAGAAGAGGAGAGAGGAGAAGAGAGAGAGAGAGAGAGAGAGAGAGAGAGAGGAGGAGAGAGAGAGGGGAGAGGAGAGAGAGAAGAGGAGGAGAGAGAAGAGAAGAGAGAGAGAGAGAGAGAGAGAGAGAGAGAGAGAGAGAGAGAGAGGAGAGAGAGAGAGAGAGAGAAGAGAGAGAGGAGAGAGAAGAGAAGAGAGAGAGAGAGAGACAGAGATAGAGATAGAGATAGAGAGAGAGAGAGAGACAGAGATAGAGATAGAGATAGAGATAGAGATAGAGATAGAGACAGAGACAGAAACAGAGACAGAGAGAGAGAGAGAGAGAGAGAGAGAGAGAGAGAGAGAGAGAAGAGAGAGAGAGAGAGTAGAGAGAAGAGAGAGAGGGGGGGGGGAAGAAAATATGGAGGATAAAAAATTAAATATCATTGTCACTAACAAAAAAAAACAGAATGAAAAAAAATAAACGAAGCGAAAAACAGAAAGAATAAGAATAAGAATAAGAAAGAGAGGGAGAGATAAAAATATGAATACAATGCCTTAAAATTCAAATGACTCCCCATAAAATTTAACATATCCTCGTCCCCCTTGGTCTGCCCTCGCCAGATCTATCATTATTTAGAAAGTAAAGGCAGGCGGGTCAGGAGGTGAGCGTGGTGGTAAGGTGAGTTAAAGACGTCAACAGGGACTAACACGCTACTTCACTTGGACATTTACTCCAACTAATGAGTGTATGTATAGACGGTCTGCTTCTTCTGCTCCTAACCCTCCCTCCCTCATTCCCTCATTGCCTCATTCCCTTACTCTCTCTTCAGTCTCCCTTCCTGCTCTCCCTCATTCCCTCACTCTCTCTTCAGACTCCCTTCCTTCTCTCCCTCTCTCTCAAATTCCCTTCCCTCTCTCTCTCTCTCAGACTCCCTGCCCTCTCTCCCTCATTCCCTCATTCTCTCTTCTTCCCTTCCCTCTCTCCCTCTCTCTTCAAATTCCCTTCCATCTCTCTCTCTCTCTCAGACTCCCTTCCCTCTCTCTCTCTCTCAGACTCCCTTCCCTCTCTCTCTCTCAGACTCCCTTCCCTCTCTCCCAGACTCCCTTCCCTCTCTCCCTCCTTCCCTCATTACCTCACTCTCTCACACTCCCTTCTCTCCCTCATTCCCTTATTCCCTCACTCTCTCCTTACACTCCCTTCCCTCGCTCCCTCTCTCTCTCTCTCCTTACACCCTCCCTCATTCCCTCTCTCTCAGACTCCCTTCATACTCTCTTCCCTCGCACTCCTCTTATAACCTCACCTTCAACCCTCATTGTGCCACTCTCATTCCCCAATTTCAAGAACCCCGTCGCGCCCAGCCGTCCTCCCTTCATTGTCTTCAACCTCCCCTCACTCTCAATACCCTCACTCTTACATCCCCCTACCGTACATCCCCTTCATCCCCTATTTCTTATACCTCCTTATCCTCCTGCCCCCTCTACTTCCCCATCCCTCTCCCCATACATACCTCCCCTTCCTCCCCCACTCCTGACACTCCTGACACCTCTCACCTGGCTACCTATACCCTCACTGCCCTCTTCCCTGCCCCCTCTGTCCCCCTCTGCCCCCCTCTGTTTCCCCCTCCTCGCACCCCTCACCTGCCCCTCACCTGGTTGTCTCGTCCCCTTCATTGTTGACTTATCACACGTGCTCTCAGACACGTCACTCACATGTAGGGTGATCCGTGGAAGGGAGGCGCTCCGTTATGCCAAGAATTCCGCTCCGGTCAAAGCCTCAGCCACACAATTCTCACCGGGTACTCCACAATTAATGGAAGAGGAAGTGGTGATGTTATGGTAGATTTTTACATATTGCTCGCAGCGCCGCTATGAGTTCGGGATATGTAAACGACGGCGTGCGTGCGGTAGGTATAAAAATTACAGGGTTTACGAGTTTCTTTCAGCGTAATAATCTCTGAATCTTAATCCTTTTGTCCACCAGATGCTTTTCATTTGTTAAGAAAAGAGGGCAATGAATGTGTAAAACAGGAAAGGCTTGTATGGCATTTCTTCAAGTAGGAGTCATACAAAATAATGATATGCACTTCTATATATATCATATATATAATAAATATGAATGTCATAGCTTTCCCTGTGAAATATAAAGATAATCAAAGGAGATCTATTAAAAAAATAGAAAATGTAAATATACATGATTTTCAGACTTTCCTTATAAAATCTAAAAATAATCAAGAGATTTATTGGAAAAAAACTGGAAAATGTATTAATATTGTCGACATCGTTGACATATTCAAAGTAACGCAAGGGAGAACAATATACCCATACATAATTACACAAAAGTTTCTGATCAAAATTTAATATCAATATGTAACGCAAGGGAGAAAAATAAACCCATAACACAAAAGTTTATAATCAAAATGTCAAATCATTATGCATTAGATAACCATCCAAGGTTCTTCCGTTGTCGTCTCAGAGGCCTCGGCGCCCTTGAGAGTAAGGCAGAGAGCCGAGGACGCTCACTAAATACACACAGGACTCGGACGTAAAACTCTTGATGTCTGCTTCATTAAGATTCTGCCAAGCCGCCCAAGACCCAAAAGTCGAAAGGAAGTCATTAAGCCGTAGGTTAGAGGAACAAAATGTTGGCGAGAACCTCAATATGAAGACGCTTCCTTATCGTGACGAGGCCTCCAGACGGTTTCCTGAAAATATGTCCTCAATTTCTCGCACTTCGCTGCTGAGGATGTGTTTACGAGGTGGTTTGGTCCTGGCAGTGACCAAGGCTGCCGCAGGAACCACCTTTTTGTGGAGGACGGCAAGAAGGGACGTAGAGATAGAGCAAGGAAGGGAGGAAGGACATAAAAGAGAGAAAGGGTAAGAGATAACGAAACAAGTTCTTGGAATGTGTTTAAAGAGAGTTTTGTGTTGCTTACCAGTGTTATATTTTTCTTCTAAATTCACACCAGTATTGAAAATGTGAAAATATATGACAATACAGCTACAAGAATACTATATTAGACATCATTCAGGGGTAATATTGAGAAAAACTGAAGATAGAAACTATCCACTTAACTCAGGGCTAGATAAACATTTGTATCTTCAGCTAATTGGAGTGAAATATGGCTTAAGGGTTTACGATTGCGGCTTTTTAGTACATCTTAAATACAGAGGTTGTAGCAAAGATCTTCAAATGCCGGTAACTTTTTAACACACACACACACACACACACACACACACACACACACACACACACACACACACACACACACACACACACACACACACACACACACACACACACACACACACACACACACACACACACACACTGACACACACACAACTAGATAGATGCTTTATTGACCACAGTATTTACAAGGAAACTCATAAAATACCAACGAACTCAATAAAACTCAATATAACTCAATCAAAACAAAAATGTACAAAGTATTTCCGATGAACCAATAAACAAAGTATCTAAAGACATTGACTAAAGACACACACACACACACATAAACACGCGCACACACACACACACACACACACACACACACACACACACACACACACACACACACACACACACACACACACACACACACACACACACACACACACACACACACACAAGTTTCTGGAAGGAGGGAACCGGCCGGCACTTTAGGTGGACACTATCACATCTGCGTCACCATAACCGGGAAGACGCGGCAGCCGGGTCCGCTTTGGTGTCAACTCCTTTATTCGGAATGACGTGAGGGGGAGCGCGAGAGGGTGGCAGGAAAGCAGAGGAAAAGGTCCGTTTGGTGTGAGAGAGAGAGAGAGGCGAGAGAGAGAGAGAGAGAGAGAGAGAGAGAGAGAGAGAGAGGAGAGAGAGAGAGAGAGAGAGAGAGAGAGAGAGAGAGAGAGAGAGAGAGAGAGAGAGAGAGAGGAGAGAGAGAGAGAGAGAGAAAGAGAGAGAGAGAGAGAGAGAGAGAGAAGAGAGAGAGAGAGAGAGAGAGAGAGAGAGAGAGAGAAGAGAGAGAGAGAGAAGAGAGAGAAGAGAGAGGAAGAGAGAAGAGACGAGACGAGAGAGAGAACAGACAGACAGAGACAGAGAGAGAAGAAGAAGAGAGGAGAGAGAGAGACGAGAGAAGAGAGAGAGAGAGAGAAGAGACAGAGAGAGAGAGACAACGAGAGGAGTAGAGACAGAGAGAGAGAGAGAGAAGAGCAGAAGAGAGAGACAGAGAGACAGAGAGAGAGACAGACAAGAGAGAAGAACAGACAGAAGACAGACGAGAGAGAACAGACCTAGCAAAAAGAGAGACGACAGAGAGAAGACAACATAGAGAGAAGAGAACAGAAGAAGAGACGACAGAGAGAGAGAAGAAGACAGAGAGACGCACACGACAGAGAGAGAACAACTATAGAGAGAGAAAGAGAGAGAGGAGAGAGAAGGTAGGGTGGAGCACAGATCTGATCAGTACAGTATGCACAGAGAGAGAGGTAGGGTGACACAAGGATGATCAGACAGCAGGGCAGAATGACAGCTCACGCACATACACTACGCAATAATAGACATTACGGGGGAAGAAGCAGAGACACGCAGAAGAAGGCAAGGGACGAGGAGATCAGGGGGGGACCGTCCGGGTGGGCCACGTGTGAAGCAGGGACAGACAGACCCACGTGGTTGGTGACTGGTGAGGCAGCGATGGTCTGGGCAAAGTTACTAAGACTTTACTCTGGTTTACTCTGAGGTTTACTCTGTACTGTTACTCTGGGTCTGGGTAGTGACTGGGTACAGAACGCAGCCAAGGAGAGGAGACAATGAATTAGGATGTTAGTACGTATAAGGATAAAAAAAACGAATAGTCTTGGCATTCCAGGTGAAATAAACAAGGGAAGAGTTGACGAGTTTGTTAACGAAGAAGACGACGTTGAAGAGGACCTATGAAGCGATACTAAAGGTCACAAGAAGAAGAAGAGTCAGCCAGCCCGCCCGCCAGCCACCGCCGCCTTCTGGTATATAGGCCAGGTACTTCGAGAACATGCCTCTGCCTCCACGCGGAAGTTACTTACCATTGTTGTCACAAATTAGTTCGTTCAGGTGTACCCGGGAAGCCCTTGGTTACATTTAGCACACAAGGTCCTGGCTGTCACACTGCCTCCCGAGATGGCCCGGGGATAATGCTAGGGACTCGCCAACAGCGCCAACCTTCAAGAGATTGGGCGATACAGGTTGTAAAACGTCTGTCTGGCTGTGTGTCGCGGCGGAGTTGCGGCCGGTGCAGGCACTGGTCGCGTTTTATGATGACACAGTAAATAGTCACGGCTCCTCAGCCTCCCGTTTCCTCTTCAGTCAGTCGGCGGCTTCAAAACATCTTCAAACGTCGCAGATTTTAAGATTACCAACGTCCCTTTCCGATTTAAGGATGCTGAGGAATGTCTTGTGCGTAACCATCCCTAAAAGTGAACGGTAACTACAGCGAGGTGGCCCAAGGATTAGCCGCGGAATATTTCTTGCCAAACAAGCACAACGAAGACTCTTGTTACAGACAACTGAAACGGCCCGACAAGTAAGCATGAAATATTAAGAGAATTCCAACCCAGGACAAGTTGAAGTTGAGTGTTACATTCACCCAGAAAGCCACACGGATCCTTAATGAAAGACGTATGACCGTAAATGGATAAATTGTGTCACCAGAACCGACTGTCCCCCGTAAACCCGCGGGAATGAGGCGCGACAAAGTGCTTTAACCCCTTGAGACCCAGAGCGTAATTTCCATTGTAATTTGGCTACCCTTAGACGATTTTTAGTGAATATAAGCAATATTTTATACATTTAACTTGTTTAGTATCCTTGCCCACTAACTAATTTGGTATATTCAGTTACTCTTCGTAATTTTATGGCTAACAACATACGATTTTTTTATAGCAAAGGAAAGATCTGGGCGACAAAGTGCTTTAAACATGCACAACTGTAACTCGACGCCCATGAGAGTGTCCCATTTTTTGTCCTCCCCGAGATAGTTTTCCTGCCGCTGCGTAACGCGACACCAACATTAGTGGCGTTAGAAAAAAACAGAAGTATGCCGGACCGGTTGCGTATAGTTGAGAGTCGCTTCTTTAACATCGTGACCTGAAAAATTTAGTCACTTAAAGTACCACAGGAAAAAAAAAATCACCTCGTCCTCCTCCTCCTCCTCCTTGGCAAAGGAGGAAAAGGCTTGGAAAGCGCCAGGCAAGGCTGCCGCACCACCCTTTGAACCTCCACACTGTGTTCACACCATTACAAAACACACATAACATGACCTATCTATCAAGCACTAAACCTATCCCCACAAACTAGTAGTAGTTAGCCATAGATTACAGCTTTCAACTTTCCTCACAAATTCCATGCAGCTTTCCGGCCAGCTTCGGCTGGAGGGATGGGTGGGTGGGGAGGAGCCTTCTACTTCCTATCCTTTCTCTCTTATTATCTAGTTAGTGTAGTGTAGTTAAAGCAAACAGCCTTGTAAGGACCTATCGGTCTGTTGCTGTTTGTGTTTCCTTTGTATTCCTTTGTATTCCTTCTCCTCCTTTCTGTGTACTAGACTCATAAAAACAAGAGACTTTCCGTACCGTGTGTAATTCAGGTATAAAACAAGTGGGTGGGTAATAGTCTTATAAACCTAATAGATAACGGAATGACAGAGGGTTAAGTAATAATAAACATAAAAAAAGAGACATTCCGTATCGTGTGTAATGAAATCAGGTATAAAACAAGTGGGTGGGTAACAAACCTATATACTTAATTGATAAGAAAATGACAGCTTTAAGTAACAAACAACATGAATAAACTTGTAGTTCTACTGTGCATGGCTACATCACACGACCCATTGTTACATGTTTTAGGGACTGCCAATTAAGCGGCGTTTTTGTTACTTCTACTTTTTTGTTTTGCCCTTGGCCAGTCCTTTGTGATGTTAAAACAAATGTGTGGGTAGATGGAGCAAGGAAGGCTACGTTGTGACATTCCTGAAGCTGCTCACTACACACACACACACACACACACACACACACACACGGAGTAGGGTACACTACGGAGTAGGGTACCCCGTAGTGTAGTGGTTAGCACGCTCGGTTCACAACCGAGAAGTCCCGGGTTCGATCCCCGGGCGGAGCGGAAACAGGTGGGCTGTTTCCTTAAAACCCGAGCCCCTGTCCACCCAGCAGTGAATGGGTACCGGGTGTTAGCCGGGGTTTGTGACCTGCTCTCCGGGGTGGTGGCTTCGGCCAAAACTAACCACTAAGGCTGAATGATAAAAATGTTGATATGGAGACGGGGCCATACGAGCATTGCTCTGACCCTGTAAAATACAACTAGATGAAGATGAACACACACACACACACACACACACACACACACACACACACACACACACACACACACACACACACACACACACACACTGCTATCTCTTCACAGGTGGATGGGTCTGTCTATAACCTGAGTACCACGGGAAGCAGTAATCATATCACATCCTCATCCACCGTCACCCGTCACTCACCGTCACTGTCACCCGTCACCCACCACCATCACCCATCACTGTCACCCGTCACCGTCACCCGTCACCATCACCCGCCATTTGCATCCTAAAAACTTGCTTAAGGGGCACAGCAATCACCACCGTTAACCACGTGGGTAGACGCCGCTGCGGGTAACCTCGGATAACTAGTTGACCTGGCGTGACCTTGCGTGGCCCCGGATGACCCTGGAGCGTTCCTGTATATTCCCACGCACTGACAGTCGGGTTGGGTCACGGGCCATCACGCTACACGCAAACATTGTCGCCTGCCTGCCTGGGGTTGCCACCTACCATATTACCAGTCTTTATTTACACTATCAAAGTTATTCATAAGCTATACATAACCTCCAGTAAATCTTAGTTTTATCTCATATTAGTCAAGTGGTTAAATTAACACATGATTTTTCCTTTGACTAAGCGAAACTATTTTGTGGAAACTGGAAACCGTGTAAAGTTTGCGTAAACAACCTTTCACACTCATTTTAAAGGCTTTAATTAGCGTGAAATGTGCCAGACAGCCGCTCGGAGTCGGTGACGTTTCTCAGACACCCTGAAGCCCCCTACGAGGCGTCACGCAGAGTTTAAAGCCCAGCGTGAATACAATAAGCATATCATTTGTTGTAACTTTTGGGCGGAAACGTGGGAAAATTAAAATGCATCAAAATATATATGCTTTTAATTCATTTTTCAAGGCGAATTCGAACTCAAATCGAACTCTCACGAAGCCCCTAACCCCAAAGGCCCCAACCCACAACCTCAAAGCCCCCAACCTCACTTCAAAGCCCCTAACCCCAACCTCAAAGCCCCCTACCTCAAACACCCCAACCAAAACTCAAAGCCCCCAGCCACAACCCTAAAGCCCCCTACCACACCTCAAAGCCCCCAGCCTCAAATCCCTCAGCCACAGCCTCAATCCCCCACATAGCCCCAATCCCTCTCCAGGAAACCAAACTCCTTCCTCTCCTAACCACTCCCTACATCCCATCCCTCATCCCTCAACCACGTCACAAGGCCTCCACCACATCCCCAAACCACCCCAACCACCCCAAGCCACCCCAACCACCCCAAGCCACCCCAAAACCTCTCCCATTATTTCTCCTCCTGCCCCTAATCCTCCTCCAGTTGCCTCTGCACTAAGCTCGCCGGCACGCCCTTTAGAGCTCCAACCAAAGCTCTGCACCCTACACACCCATCACAAGCACCGTCACAATAAGGAAACCTGCGCCATATGTTTGTGGTTTCGGCTCCGTAAGGCTCCGTTTGTCTGCCGTGTTTTTCTGACGGGTCGGGAACGAGTGAGAGGGGGGTGAGAGGGGATATGGAGGGAATTCATAGGGCAAAAGAACCTCTCTCTCTCTCCCTCCTTCTCTCTCTCTCCTCCCAAACCTCCCTCCTTCTCTCTCTCTCCTCCCAAACCTCCCTCCTTCCATCTCTCTCTCTCTCTCCCACCCTCCTCTTCCTCCTCCTTCTCCCATCGTCTTTTGCCTGTGTGCCGCCGCCTCTTTTCTGAGTCACTCCCGCGGCTGTCTGTGATCCAAGTGACATGAATATAACAGCAACAGACCTTTCATCTACTACTTTTTCTCTATCCATGTTATTCTTTAAGAGTTTTACAATATTTTTCTCTTCTTCTCAACTCTCTTTCTCTCTCTCTATAGAATTCTTTTATTTTCTTCCAGCTTGTTTCGTTTGTCACTTCCTTCCGTGATAATCTCTTTCCTCCCACGCCCTGTTACTGGTTTCCTTCTGTGCTTTTCATGCCCTGGGCTCATTATTATCTTAGCTGCCGAACCGTCAAGCTTCCTTCAGGCTAGTAATGCATGAGGTTTGGTGCTCGTGGGGTTCCTCAGGTAACTATGATTATTTTCCTTATGTACGAAATTTGCTGCTTGCGTAAACATGTGGAGTCTTCATTTGCAATGCTTAAGAATGCCAGAAATTAATTACAATAGAACAACAGAACATGACGTGTATCATGTCATTGTGAATTGGCTGAAATAGAGACTTTTAATCATTGTAACTGAAAACTGACTCCAGATTCGTGTTCAGCATGCCCGATAACTGCCAGGAACAAATTTTGAAGCAAATCTATTTTTCAAAAATTATTGCAAATTTTGCAAGGGGTATGCCTTAGTTTTTTTTTAAATCACGTTTTTTCAATAACTAAAAAACTATGGCAGATAAGTGCAACATGAATAGAGAAGTAAATATGAACGTAGATCAAGGGCTATCATTTGGCGTAAAGCAACAAATATTGATTGGTAAATAAGTAAATATGCCTGAAAATAATACTTGAATACAAAAATAAGTCAGATAATAGAAAAATCACTAAAACCCGCCTTGCCTAACTATCAGAAGCTTAAGACATACATCTTTTTTGTTCTCTTTCAATCGTTTTTATTGTCCACTAAGTAAGTTAGTATTGTACATCAAAGCATTATTATTAGTTGTTTTTTTACTGTATGCCTTCGGGTGAAAATTAAAATTATTATTATCATTCACCACAAGCATCACCCATCATCTCTATATTTAGCCCTGTTTTCACCTGCGCTATTGATTAAACTTGACCCTAAACCGTATCTTCCCTGCTTATCTAATTATCTTTCCTAGTTACAGTGTTCCAATTACCCCATTCCCTTCCTTTGACGCACACACAGGGTTAGCGGGTCACCAGGTCGCTAACAACAGGTAATCATATTCAATTATAAGCCTTTGGAGGACCCTTGTTTGTTTGCCTACCTCAGCTGATCGACAAGGTATAAACCAACCCACTCCTTCCCCTTCCCTCCTCGTGAACACCCTCCTCCCCCTACCCCCCACCTCCCCCAACCCACTCCTACCCCTTCCCTCCTTGTGAACACCCTCCTCCCCCTACCCCCCACCTCCCCCCAACCCCCTACCCCCTCCTCCCCGCCTCGTGAACACTAACATGTCACGTGGTTTCATTTTCGGTCGCCTACCTCAAATATTACTCCATCGTGTGATCTTCCCTTGTGCTATAATAATAATAATAATAATAATAATAATAATAATAATAATAATGTTATCCTCACCCAAAGGCATACAGGAAAGACAACAACAATATAATATACAGAGAGACATGAGGGAGTGAACTTAGGTACTAAAGCAAATATAAAGATAATATAGACGTGTGGGCAATATAAAAACTGCTGTAAATAATACTATAGTCTGGTTTACTTGAGTCTCAATAGGTACTGATTATCATGTATTAGACGGTTTATGGAACTGTCGCCGATGGGAATTCTCGCCGAAACACGAACTTAGAACTCTCGCCGACGTGGAAATGTTAACCTAACCTAGACATTGGCACCTAACTTAACCTAACTGATCAAGCTAACGATAGTATTTCATCCCTGAATGCAGAAACACGGGTAACACTTGATTAAATGTATATATTGGGTCCTGTAATATCAAGAATTGGAACACTCGACGACGGCGGCGAGAATTCCTATCGGCGACAGTTCCAGGTACCTATTAGACTACCTTCCTTATGTTCTTTAGTAGGTAGTCTGCGTCACGTGGTCTAAAGTCCCCCTCTCGAATTATCTGTTCCAATCATATATAGTTTTTCTAGTATACACCCTTTCCTCCTAAGTTCCCCTTTCCTCTACTAGCTATTCCAATCATCTTTCCTCTACTAGCTATTCCAATCATCTTTCCTCTACTAGCTATTCCAATCATCTTTCCTCTACTAGCTATTCCAATCATCTTTCTTCTACTAGCTATTCCAATCATCTTTCCTCTACTAGCTATTCCAATCTTCTTTCCTCACTAGCTATTCCAATCATCTTTCCTC
>JACEEZ010022317.1:652878-665378 GCA_016584305.1 Chionoecetes opilio | reverse complement strand
CTATACCCAGGTGAGGGGAGTGTCAGGTGTAACGGAAACCTTACCTGTGAAAGTCAATCGATGAGTAAAGAGTTATATTGCCACAAGAGAAAAAAGTAATTTTCATTAATCTGTTGTTCGAATTTTGTTTTTTCTCTCTGATTCTCTCTTAATGCTACTCTATCTCTCTCTCTCTCTCTCTCTCTCTCTCTCTCTCTCTCTGTTCCCTCTCTCTCTATCTACTATCTTTACACGTCTTTCTCCTCCTATCGAATCTCTCTCTCTCTCTCTCTCTCTCTCTCTCTCTTCTGTTTTCTCTCCTCTCATTATCTACTACTCTACTAAATATAATATACCCGTCTTCTCCTCACAATATCGCGTAACTCTCTACTCGCCTCACCCAGTCTCTCTCGCCTTCCCTCTCCTCATCTGGGGTAAGCCACATCCTGCTCGATCTTTGCTCTAGACCAACTCTGTGAAAAGCTATTATAAGTTAGGTTGGCTGCCGACGCGCTAGGAAAAGATGGGATCCGGCCGAACTAGGCAGGGGGAGACCGGCCACCGAGGGCGCGCTGTCCCGCGAGGGCATGTGGGGGTAAAGCACACATCCTGGGCCGAGATATTTGTGTCTAGAGGAACGCAACTCCGGGGAAAACATGGCATACCTGTTACGCTAAGGTACACGGGGAGAGAGAGAGAGAGAGAGAGAGAGAGAGAGAGAGAGAGGAGAGAGAGAGGAGAGAGAGAGAGAGAGAGAGAGAGAGAGAGAGAAGAGAGAGAGAGAGAGAGAGAGAGAGAGAGATGAGAGACGAGAGAGAGAGAGAGAGAGAGAGAGAGAGAGAGAGAGAGAGAGAGAGAGAGAGACAGAGAGAGAGAGAGAAAGACAGACAGAGAAAAAGAGAAAGACACACAGAGACAGAGAAAGAGAGAAAGACACAGAGAGACAGACAGAGACAGAGAGAGAGAGACAGAGAGAGAGAGAGAGACATAGAAACAGAGAGAGACACAGAGAGAGAGAGCATCTATCTTCTAAGCGAATTGTGAACATGTACAACTGAGGTTAATAACTGTTTAAATACAAAAAAAAGAGAGCGTCTACGTTTCACCTGTCACTCCTAAGCGGATTTTAATTACCCTTACGTCACAAGACCCGAATACCCTAATGCCCTGGCGAATACCCTAATGCCCCTGCGAATACCCTAATGCCCCTGCGAATACCTTAATGCCCTTGTGAATACCCTAATGCCCTGGCGAGGACTATCATCTGCATCCGTCACCGCCTTGACCCCTGACGACCCTGTTTTTGGTCACTGTGAAATTATCCCCTGAGAGGCACTAACGAGCAAGGCCATTCGCGTGGTCCCGGAGAGGCAATTATTGTGACGAATATTTTCTACCGTAAACACTTTTTTTTTTTTTTGGTTTAGTACTAAGTTCATTTCCTCACGTAGGTATGTATAGATTTATAGATTGAGCTGATAGGAAAGGACATATATATTATTACATGGAAGTATTTTTTTAATGTGAAAATAATACTAAGGTGCCACATCGTTTCCCATATACATTTTTTTAGACACTTGATACTTTTGTTAATTACTGATTAGAGTAATTTTCTGGTCCATGAGGGATTTTGGTATATTATGTCATTTATTTTTATGCATTTTTCTGGACAATAAAATATCTATCTATCTATCTATCTATATCATGTTGTTTTTCCTGTGTGCCTTCGGGTGAAAATAAAATTATTATTATTTTTTTTTTTTTAATGTGGATTCGAGGTCACTTTTATGGGCACTTTTTATATTCCTTAAGGTTTCTTTTGGTGCGTGCGTGCGTGCGTGCGTGCGTGCGTGCGTGCGTGCGTGTGCGTTGCGTGACGTGCAGTGACGTGCGTGCGTGCGGCGTGCTTTTGGTGCTGTCGTGCGTCGTGCGTGCGTGCGTGCGTGCGTGCGTGCGTGCGTGCGTGCGTGCGTGCGTGCGTGCGTGTGTGTGTCCAAAGGTGTGTCTCCCCTTAACCTAGTCCTCCCATGCTCTCGTCGCTATCCTCCAGACACCATTAGGTACTCTACGGTCCACACACATACAGTTTATCCTTCCTATTACACCATGCATGCCTCTTTATCCCTTCCCTCGTGGTGGTAATGGTGATGGCGGTTGGTGACAGTGGTAGTGAGGATAATGGTGATGGTAGTGATGGTGGTGTTGATGGTGAGGGTGAAGAATGTTGATGGTGTGTTCGGTGTTGGTATGTAAGGTAGATTAAACAAAGAAATAGGGAGAAACTGGTTCACAAATAGGGTGGTAAATGATTGGAATGGACTCAGTCGCCAGGTGGTTAGTGCAGAGTCAATAGGGAGTTTTAATTAAAAGGAGACTAGACAATTTCATGGATGGGGATAAAAGGTGGATGTAGGTAGTGTTAAGTAACAGGAACTACCACGTGTAGGTCTCCCAGCCTCTTGTAGCTTCCTTATTTTCTTATGTTCTTATGGTATATAGCGATAGTGGTTATGGTGATGCCTAAACCAAACATTATAGGCACACAGTCACGCCCTTGCCTTAGTACCGTTGTGGAAGGGACGTTAGATAGACAGGCTAGGAGGGACGGTAGGTAGGCAGGCAGACAGGCAGGTGACGGGAGTATTATACATGCGTTGACGGTCCGAGTTCCATCACTCATCCCGGCGTCAATTAATCACTTACTGAATTAGACTCAATACGGCATGACCAGCGAGGGGCCTAAAGGGTAGTGGCAGCGGTGGTTATAGTGGTTGTAATAGTGGTGGTGGTGGTGGTGATGGTTATAGTGGTGGTGGTGGTGGTAGTGGTGTTGGTGGTGGGTGATGGTGGTGGTGGTAGTGGTGGTGGTGTGGTGGTGGTTGGTAGCGGTGATGGTAGTAGTGGTGGTGGTTATAGTGGTTGTAGGGTTGTAGTAGTGGTGGTGTGGTGGTGGTGGTGGTAGTAGTGATAGTGATGGTGGGTTTTTTTTTTTTTGGGCAATAATAAAAGTGTGAACTCTCAAATACGAACCAAAAAGGAAGGAAGGAGTTTATGGATAATTAACTGATTGACTGTCTTGTTAATTTACTGAATGAATGATTGAATAAAGACTCTCTTGAATTTACAGACAGTGAGTGAGTGAGTGTGTGATGGGTTCCGAGTTCGATCTAAATTAATAAAAGTACTTCGAAGTCAAGTTTGAACCCAAAATCCTACACACCCTACACCCACAGACACCAAGTTTTTATGGCAGCAGAGGACGTCTCGTAAACCTGTTGTCCTTGCCCGAGGAGTAGGATTTCCCGCCACCGCCTCCCTCACACGGTCACCAAGACTCATAACAGAGGTGGTGCTCAAGATCAAGAATTTCCTGATGGGGAGATAAGGAAAATAAGGAAGGCGGTGTATTGTTCGGAATGACACGATGGAATGTTACACCGGTCGTGGCAAAGATGGTATCGGTGGTGCTAATTCATGACAACATCTCAAAACCTACATAACTAAATGATGTCACCCATTTTCGTTCCGGAGGCCCTTACGAGTATCTCATTTTGTTGTATCTATTTACATGTTCATAACTTTCAGCTCATATGTCTATCGTCTTTTGCCCCTTAGGAGGATCGCAGCTCTATCGGCTCTTGTCCCGTGGGAGGATCGCAGCTCTATCTTCCCTTGTCCCTTGGGAGGATCGCAGCTCTATCGGCTCTTGTCCCATGGGAGGATCGCAGCTCTATCTTCCCTTGTCCCATGGGAGGATCGCAGCTCTATCTTCCCTTGTCCCTTGGAGGATCGCAGCTCTATCTTCCCAATTCCCGTGGGAGGATCGCAGCTCTATCTTCCCTTGTCCCATGGGAGGATCGCAGCTCTATCTTCCCTTGCCCCTTAGGAGGATCGCAGCTCTATCTTCCCTTGTCCCATGGGAGGATCGCAGCTCTATCTTCCCTTGTCCCTTAGGAGGATCGCAGCTCTATCTTCCTTGTCCCTGGAGGATCGCAGCTCTATCTCTTCCTAGACGACAGTGTAGACATATTCCAGTCGGACGCAGCCTCAGAACACCTGTGCTATCTTCCCTTGTCAGGAGGCGCGCACCGTATGGGAGACGTATCGCTAAGGTCCCCTGACTCTGGCCATCTTCGCCCTTGCAGTATATCCCTTAAGGAGGACTCGACTGGGCCGTAGCTTGACGATATCTTCCCTTGTGTCCTGGAGATCGCGCCTATTTCCCTTTGTCCTGGGGAAGGATCGCAGCTCTATCTTCCGCCTTCGTAGCCCATGGAGGTCGCATATTTCCTGCCTCTTAGGAGGATCGCAGCTCTATCTTCCCTTGTCCCTTAGGAGGATCGCAGCTCTATCTTCTCTTGTCCCATGGGAGGATCGCAGCTCTATCTTCCCTTGTCCCTTAGGAGGATCGCAGCTCTATCTTCCCTTGTCCCGTGGGAGGATCGCAGCTCTATCTTCCCTTGTCCCGTGGGAGGATCGCAGCTCTATATTCCCTTGTCCCTTAGGAGGATCGCAGCTCTATCTTCCCTTGTCCCTTGGGAGGATCGCAGCTCTATCTTCCCTTGTCCCATGGGAGGATCGCAGCTCTATCTTCCCTTGTCCCTTGGGAGGATCGCAGCTCTATCTTCCCTTCTCCCTTGGGAGGATCGCAGCTCTATATTCCCTTGTCCCTTGGAAGGATCGCAGCTCTATCTTCCCTTGTCCCTTAGGAGGATCGCAGCTCTATCTTCCCTTCTCCCTTGGGAGGATCGCAGCTCTATATTCCCTTGTCCCTTAGGAGGATCGCAGCTCTATCTTGCCTTGTCCCTTGGAAGGATCGCAGCTCTATCTCCTTTTCTCCCTTACGATGATCCAGGAACCAAGGTGTAAAGACATATTCTCTCCCAAGTCGCGACCCACCGGCCACCAGCCACTCAGTAAACAAACCCACCGTGTGTGTGTCAGACCGGCGTCACGGCTCAAAGGGCAGGCCGACGCAGGGCACCAGGGTATTGGGAGGACCTTGGTAATCTGCATAATGGTGTTTCCGCTCCCTGACTACCTGGCGGCCCCACTACCTGCCGGGCCGACCTGTGAGCTATGGTAAATACAAATAGCTGAAGGGAGTTGGGTGTAATAGGTGACTTGAAAGAACTACACGGGTACTTAAAGGAGGCTGGGTTTACCTCAGGAGGTGACGCCTGGGAGAGCTACAGGTCACGACAAATATGCGACGATTATACTCTGTTTTTATTTAATGAGGTGAAAAATCCTGATCCCTGTTGCTGACTGACTGATATTTGATGACAGGAGAAGGGAGAACGCTTCTTCTAAATTTCAGCTGCATCTTATCATAGTTAGCCATATTATCAGGTAACATAGGCATAATTTTAAGCATGAAACCTTAAGATAGAGAATTTTCGCCTCGTTAAAATAATAGACTATAGATAGAAATTCATGTATCTACTGAAGGTTGTACGTAGAATCAGATTAAGGCAAACTGGCACTGACGACGTGAATAAAATGTCCAGTCTTGCAATTAAGCTCAGTACGTCAATTAAGATGGATACAAAGTTGGTAAGCATGAAAAAAAAGTTCCGCAAGGCTGGTCACCCCACACTTCTTAGGAATGCAAAATCTCCAAATTTACGGTTCACCTTCAGACACCTGAACGTACCTGGCGTATGAGCAACGTTCCTGCGCCCCAACAGACCTCCCTGACGGCTGCATCCCTTAATATTTACGATGCTTTGGCGCTTTTTGTGGCCTGGTGGGGTTGCCTGCAATGTATGTGGCTTCAACGCCCTCCAGCCAGCACGACAAAGGACCCACCCTGATTTTAGGAACCAGGCAGCGAGGACCAAGATTCAGGGTGTTGGTGATGAGCCTCCTCTCACCAACACCCTCCTGATCACCCCCCCTCCCCCCTGCCCCCCCTGTTCCCCTCCCCCCCTCCCCCTTATCCTGCCCCCTAACCCCCACCCCGCCCCCCTTCGCCTCCATCACAAGTTCACAACCCGTCGAGCAAACTATTTGATTATAATTATGATTTTCTCATTCTGCATTCTTGTGTGTGTGTGTGTGTGTGTGTGTGTGTGTATGTGTGTGTGTGTGGTGTGTGTGTTGTGTGTGTTGTTGTTGTGTGTGTGTGTGTGTGTGTGTGTGTGTGTGGTGTGTGTGTGTGTGTGTGTGTGGTGTGTGTGTGTGTGTGTGTGTGTGTGTGTGTGTGTGTGTGTGTGTGTGTTGTGTGTGTGTGTGTGGTGTGTGTGTGTGTGTGTTTTGTGTGTGTGTGGGTGTGTGTGTCCTTTCTTTTACGTTTCAACCTATAGAACGCCTGGAGGTTTGCAACTAATAGAGAGGCATTAGTTTCCAATCGCTATAATAATGACAACAGGGTCCTACAGGAGGGGCGGGAGGGACGGGCGGGAAAGGGTGTGAGGGCGCGAGAAAGATGGGTGGTGGGCGCTGCGTTGGGGACCCGAGACCCGGCCAAAACCCGCCCAAAACCCGCCAAAACCCGCCAACATATCAGTCAAAAACCGCCCAAAACCGCCAAGTACCCGAGGGGGCGCCACAACATCAAACACTGAGCGCGCCACCACAATCCCGCCTAATCACTATCTAGACTGTCAAGGGAGACGCCTAATTCCTATCTCCACCACCATGCAGACTCGCCCCGCCGCCGCCAGCCCCTCATTTCCCTACACCGCCATTATCAGGCCTCCCCACCAGCCTCAGAGGGAATATATAGAGGTCAGATGTTGATCATTAGTGACTTGTGGCTCTGGTGGGTGAGGAAAGGGCTGCGGTCAATGTGCGATAAGAGATAAACTGGGAGGAGACCTATGTATTAATGGCAAGATGAAGGGGTCTGTGATGTCTTAGGAACTCGGGAAAGTTTGTGTATTATACGATCTTGCTGGAATAGCTTACACACCCGCTGGTTGAGATGCTGCCAGCGATTTCTATACACGAGGAGAGGCTGAAATACGATTTATTACTTGTACCCTCACTTTGCTCTTCCCTTATTTGATACCTGAGAAAAATATTGATGGCAGTAAATATTAACAAAAAGGTAAAAGTACTGATTGCTATGGATATCAAAACACGCGATCTTTACGTAATACAGGAATATACACATGGATGCAGCTAATGATAAGAGAAAAAAACATTCTGTAAAGCTCAAAGCAATGTTGATATTGAAAGAGACAAACAGTGAGAAATTGAGACGCAAAGAAAGTCATCCAGTCTCAAGAGAATCCTTCAGAGTGACAACCAAGGCGGCCGTAATGGCGAGGTGTCATCAGGGCGCGGCCTGCGGGAGCGGCGGGGAGGAAGGGCAAGTGTCGCTGATCATAATTAACTGGTCAGGCAGGTTGATTATGTGCGTCACGACATGTTACACGGCAGGGCGGCAGCAACAGGTACTGACACACACACTTGAAGAAATCTTGTCTGGGAGGTGAACAGACAAATTATGTTTTTACTATCCCTTATGTCCTCGCCTCTAGACTGCGAGTGCAATGAACCAAAGAACAGTGATTGAGTTGTGCTTCAATACAGTGATAGGGGAGAGCGGGGCAGGTTGCATCGAGGGTAGGTTGATCATTGCCTCTAACTCGCATGTTATCACACGTAATCGTCTTAATATACTATACTATACTACTACTACTACTCTACTATAAACTATACTACTACAACTACAACAATAATAATAACAAAAAAAGTTAATGCGAGTTAGAGGCAATGATGCAACCTACCCTCGATGCAACCTGCCCCGCTCTCCCCTACTTCTACGCTTCGTCTCCCAAGTAATAACTATGGAACTTTTTAATCTATAGGGTTCGTACTCACGGTGAGGAGTATGTGTGGCTTGACTATTAATGTGTCTGCCATCCCTAATGTCTATATATTGTGTTATTGTTGTTATTTTTCCTGTACTCTTCCCTACCCTGCCTTCGGGTGAGAATAACATTATTATTATTATTATTATTATTATTATTATTACTATATATATTATCATTGGTAGCCCAGCGAGGAGGTAAAACACACCTTCAAGACAATTTCAAAGTAAGAGATCAGAAAAAAATAGCTTCATAAATTTTGCCGGAGTGATATTCTCCCAGCAGCAACCACAAGTCAGGATGTGTTCCGGCGGCGTGCTCACGATCACGACAATTTCCTTCAAGTTCAAGGCCACGACTAATCTTTCCCCCAATCAGCTTTCATCATCGTGTGCACTGGGAGACGTCCGGTCGTTTGTTGGGGTAAAAAAGACAAGACGTAACTTATCATCTTGACATTTGTGGCTGAACAAATCACGTGGGAATACTACTATTGAATAATTGAAATACATTGTAATTGAGTTTCACGTCACCTGCGTCTTGACATAACATGAATGGAAACGAGGAGTTGACATTAACCCCTTCACGCCCAGATCTTTCTTTTGCTATATAAAATCGTCCGTTGTTAGCCATACAATTACGAAAAGTAACTGAATATACCAAATTAGTTAGTCGATAAGGATACTAAACAGGTCATATCTATAAAATATTACTTATATTCACTAAAAATCGTCTAATGGTACCCAAATTACAATGGAAATTACGTTCTGGGTCTCAAGGGGTTAAGGACATTAAGCTACACTTCTGGCACATCTAAAACTGTCTTATTAGATGACATCATTTTTCTACGTTACTTATCAGGAAAACATCTGCCAGCTTGACTCGCCTCAAGACGAAAAACAATGTTGTCACTGTTGTTACGTAAAATATTATTCTATCTTTTACATCACAACCAAAATTTACGTTTGCAAAAGTAACAATTTGATACGTACATTTTTTTTTCTTTTCTTTTTACATCACAACCAAAATGTACTCCCCCAAACTGTTTGTTGGAAAGACGTCTTTTATGTAAGTGTCAAAGGGACGTTCCCGTAATTCACAAACACTAATTCCCCATCATGCCGAGGCCTGTTCATCGCTCCACAAAAGCCTTTCATGTTAAAATCTTTTGTTGTCATCCCTCTTCCTCCTTCCTCCTTCCTGGATCCCCGCCGCCCCCGCCAAGCCTCCGGCACTTCCTTCCGCCAATACTTCCTGTCCCACGTGTTTCCGTCCCTTTAAACAAGTCCCAGACGAACACCTCGCCTGGAGCTTTACTTCTTTATTGTTCATCATCCCTGTAACTCGAGTCTCCACAATGAGATGAGACACAGCGATCGCGAGTTCATCTGTAGACCCTGTAGCCGTGCAGATCGATAACTGGAGAGGCTCGATGGTCTTAGGGTGACGCTGAGAGTGTTATGAAAAGAATAAATGGCATGAGAGGAAGGTGAGTGTGGGAGGATGAATGCCAGATGAAATTGTGAGATAGGAATGTGGGAAGTGAGAGTGGGAAGTGAGAGAGAATGTGGGAAGTGGTAGGAAGTGAGTGGTGGGAAGTGAATGTGGGAAGTGAATATGGGAAGTAAGAGTGGGAAGTGGGAGGTGGTGGAGCGGGGAGGAAGGGAAGCGGGGAGTGGTGGTGGTGGTGTGGTGGTGGTGGTGGTGGTGGTGAGGGTGGATATATTATAGTAGGAGTAGTGGTAGTGGTAGTGGTAGTGGTAGTGGTGGTGGTGTGTGGTGGTGAGGGTGGTAGTGGTAGTGGTGGTGGTGGTAGGGTGGTGGGTGGTAGTGGTGGTGGTGGTAAGTGTGGTGAGGGTGGTGGTGGTAGTAGGGGTGGTAGTGGTAGTGGTGGTAGTAGTGGTGGTAGTGGTAGTAGTGGTGGTGGAAGCAAAGACCCCCCTCCACTAATCCCCCACTTCCTTCCTCGCCGTGATCGCCGTGTAATGCCATTCAAACCATTACGGCTGATCTCACACTAAGCCTTTGAACATTACACACACGCGGAAGAAACACCATTCTCTCTACTACCTTTTCCTTCTTTCTTCTTCTAATACTACGTTTCCTTTTTCTTCTAGGAGACAAATCGTTCAATAAAACCTTTAACTAAGAACTCTGTCTCTGGTACTCTGCGTTCAATAAAACCTTTAACTAAGAACTCTGTCTCTGGTACTCTGCGTTCAATAAAACCTTTAACTAAGAACTCTGTCTCTGGTACTCTGCGTTCAATAAAACCTTTAACTAAGAACTCTGTCTCTGGTACTCTGCGTTCAATAAAACCTTTAACTAAGAACTCTGTCTCTGGTACTCTGCGTTCAATAAAGCCTGGTGTGTGTCTATGTCCAAGATGCCTGAACAGACACACAAAACCAGGACCACACATAAAAGAAACAACTAAAATTCGGAAGAAGGTTGTTCCCTACATTCATTACGCGTCGTCAGGCTGTGATGGATGCGCCCCGCCAACCCCTGCATCAGGTAAACAACACGGCGTAGGGTGTCCCGTGGGAGGGCGAGGCCACCACCAAGACGAATCAGACACAACGCAAAGGGACTTGGCTGCTCGTGCGCCTCACCCCGGGGACTCGTCTACGACCTAGAGTGACGGCCCATCATGATTCTATTAATTACTGCGACTGAAATAACTTGTTTTTACTGAAGTATTTAATAAGTGTTTCACCCCTTCACGCCCAGTTCTTTCCTTTGCTATATAAAATCGTCTGTTGTTAGCCATGAAATTACGAAAAATAACTGAATATACCAAATTAGCTAGTAGACAAGGATACTAAACAGGTCATATCTATAAAACATTGCTTATATTCATTAAAATCGTCTAATGGTACCCAAATTACAATGGAAATTACGTTCTGGGCCTCAAGGGGTTAAGTAAGTATTCTATTTTGAAGTATTTTAGTAAGCGTTCTCTGGATCTCTCTGAAGCTTCTGAGACAGTATAAGAGCGACATCTGACACCTCTATTAGCCTACCTTCTCTAATCAAAAAGTCGGCAATGATGAACTAAAAGCCTCGAAGAATGTCAGGTCAAAGGAGGTCATCGTTCATCTTGGAGTGACCTTTCCTGCATTTATGTATCTCCTGGGATGTCCCCCGCCAGGCCGAGGATTATATGCCTTCACTCTTAATCACCGTCTTTACCACGTCAGCACCAGGTGTCAGGAGGCAATGAAGGATCTGGTGCTGTCCCTGGCTAAGGACTCCACGTGCTGCCATGGCCCTGTACGCTGAAGGGCCATTGCTGTACACTGAAGGGCCATTACTTTATACTGAAGGGCATTGCTGTACACTTAAGGGTATTACTGTATACTGAAGGGCCATTCCTGCCCCCCCCCCCCCCCACGTCTGGTGCCACTCTCCCCGGTCCCACGTTCAATAGCAAGATTTCCTCCAAGATTTGTTTCTCTAAACCGTCGGGATAGAACATGGCGCAGAGAGTAGGATAACACAACACACACTACAATGGTAAAATGAATGACTATACCACACAATAAAGAATAGCATGAAGGGCGTGGGGTCCAAATGTAGTGGTGCCAGCCCGTGACCGTCCCGCTAGGCAGGACGCGCGGTCGTGTTGTCGTCACCCCGGGTGTTATTACCAGTCACTCCGCGCAGGGAAAGTATCAGCTCGTAACTCACAATCTGTCCGGATCTATCAGACGGAACACGCAGCGGCGGAGCAGAAAATGACGGTTCCAGTTACGCAAATGGAAAGTTTTTATTCGTAATGTTAGTGACTTGGAACGAAGCCTTGTAGTTTTGTTCATAGCCGCTGATCTAAGTGAATCTGAAGCAAGAATGTGAAGAAAATAAGAACATAAGAAAAACATCAGAAAATAAGGAAGCTACAAGAAGCCGTGAGACCTACACGAGGTAGTTCCTGTTACTTAACACTACCTACATCCACCTCTCTTCCCCATCCATGAAGTTATCCACTCCTTTTAAAGATCCCTATTGACTCCGCACTGACAACTATTCAACAAATAATTACTTCTAAACAAAATAATCAACGAAAATAATAAACAAAATAATAACTTTTCTTTCTTCTTCGTCTCCACTTAGTTTTCAACAATCATATTCTTATAACCACGGAAAAATATATACTTCTTTTTCTATCAAGTCCACACCAGCCTTCCCTTTCACTCCATCCGATCCATTCGTTTAGAAGCACAAAGTAAGAAACTGAAGAAGAGCGATGAACACTTAATAGTCAGATTTGGGGAGACGGTAGCGGAGCGGTTATAGAGTCTCCGACTGGCGTTCTCGGTGACCCGAGTTCGATCCCCGAAGAAACCCAAAACCTTTCTGCACCGTCGAGTGGCCTAAGAACACCCACATGCCCTGCCTATCAACTCTACCTTCGACTGCGAGTGCATCGGAGGACACAGGGGGGCGGCATGAGCCTCACAGGCGTCACTATAAGAATCCTGCCTGCGCCACCACGGGCGAGGACCAACCATCAGAACCCTCAAGTGAACCTCCAGAGCCTACCATCCGAGCCCTGGGTCACCACTGCCTACAGGCGCTATAGGCACAGATGTAAAAAAAGAAGAAAAAAAAGTCACAGGGTCTAATTATAGTTAATGAAAGAGCGTGAATGGGAGGGGCACAATTTTAATCAGCAGAAAGAGGAGAAGTATTGGG
>JACEEZ010022317.1:625378-647878 GCA_016584305.1 Chionoecetes opilio | reverse complement strand
TCTAGTGTCGCCAGGTAACTCAATTTTCCCAGATCCATGAAGCAGGTAAACTAATTTCCTCGAGATTTCCTCAAGGGTCTCGTCTGATGACAAGTGCGTGTGTGTGAGAGGCTTGCTGAGGGGACGACCAGATCTCCTCTCTCTACCTCGACAGGTCCGTCTTTTCTTTGCCTTGAGCCCTGATGCCCCTCGCCCTATACCCTCGCCCCGTGCATCTGGCTCCTCGGTGGCCTCGCTGAAGAACGTGGAGGGTCCTGGTTAAACTTAAGGCGTACCATTACTACCTGGTCACCTGCCGCCGCCGCCCTGGCCTCCCAGATGTTAAGGGGCCCGGCCAACAGCTGGTCGCGCCCCTTCACGCCCATCAGACCATCAGGGGCGCCAAGAAGAATTCAAGGCAATATCTTGGAAGGCATTACAGGCATTACGTACTTTCTTACCGAGATTTCATACTTATTACAATACTATACATGCCGAGTACACGGGAAAGTTTACGAGGCTACATTACATCACCGCGTCCTTTGTGCCGTGGCAGTCAGAGGCCACGTGGGTGTCGCAAGGAGGAGGGGGCGTAACAGCCTCCTCGGGATCCTGTTAGGGAAGCTTGAAAGGTGATGCAATAACCAAATGTCAACCAACCAACCAATAATACAAATAATACAACCAAACCAATAACCAAATGTCAACCAAATCATCATATATTAATTCTTTCAAGAGCCCCAAGAACAAAAAATCACCCACAGAACGGCGATAATTACACTAGAATATGAGTGAGTACATATTTACAAGTGTCATTTTTTTCCTTTAGTCTGCGGCCGCTCCTCGCAAGCCGCGGCCGACCACCGATATCTGGTAACAATCCGACCGTGAACAGGAGAACCGTGACCCGCCTGAGAACCTACCCTCTCCTACCGCTCCCACACTAACTCGCAACCACACACACAGCTCCGCAAAACCGAAAAGCAACCGATGTAATCCGATTTCGTGAAGGACTGTGGTCGGTCCGAGAGCTGAGAGTCTCCCGGCCGGACAAGACCCGCGATGTCCCGTCAGCCCGTCAGCACAAGGGTAAACAAGTGGTCGTGGGAGGTCCCGCTGCTGACGCTGAGATGTGCACTCAAGCAGGCGCGGACACACACACACACACACACACCCACAACACCAACACACACAACACACAACACACACAACACAACACACACATGACCAAAGAATACAGAGACGGAACCCCACGAGTGACACTTACGCCCCTGTTAAACACAACTAGGTAAATATAACTAGGTACAACACACACACACACACACACACACACCACACACACACACACACCACACACACACCACACACGCACACACACACACACACACACACACACACACACACACACACACACACACACACACTTAAAACACGTAAGAGGAATGTTAACAGGAAATTCCTACATATAGATAAGATCATAGATAAAATCATAAGATAATCATCATTCATAAAATCAATCATAAATTCATTCAATCATAAAATCTTAGACAAAATCATGAAAAATATATGGAAAGATAGAAATAAAGAAAGGGAAGTTCCGACATAGATAAGAGAGATAATAACGGTTTTGTACTTACCTCGTGTAGGTCTCACGGCCTCTTGTAGCTTCCTTATTTTCTTATGTTCTTACTTATGGCGAGAATCTGAAGCAAAAAAAAATTATAGATTAGTTTTTAGTTAAGTTTATTTACTTATTTTTATTTATAGATTAGTAAGTATGTTAGTATTTATGTTTAGTTAAGTTTATTTAAGTAATATTTATTTATAGATTAGTAAGTATGGTATTTAATAAGTGACAATTTCCTCTTATTGGCATTTAAGGCGACTAGATACCAAACATAATCAATAAGAATGATAATAATCAATTGGAATGGACTCAGTCGTCAGGTAGTTAGTGCGGAGGCAATAGGGAGTTTTAAAAGGAAGACTAGACAATTTCATGGATGGGGATGAAAGGTGGATGTAGGATATTAAGTAACAAGAACTACCACGTGTAGGTCTACCAGCCTCTTGTAGCTTCCTTATTTTCTTATGTTCTTATGTTCTTATGTTCTTATGATGCTTGGTATAGGCATCACCATAACCACTATCACTATACCAACACTGAGACACCATCATCAGCATTTTTCACCCTCACCATCATCACCATCATCACTACCATCATCATTGTCCTCACTGCCACTGTCACCAACCGCCATCACCATTACCATCACGAGGATAGGGATGAAGAGGCATGCATGGGTTAAGAAGGCTCTCCCGTCCCTCCTAGGTCATTACAGGTGGACATAAAGGTAAAAAACATGCCGTGCCGTGAGTCCCGCCGCGCGTGCTGTGCCTGGGTGTCCTGGGCCGACCTTTCTTTGGCGACCTTGAAAAGCTTGTTTTATATTACCACGTTTACAAGCCGCATTGTGTAAATAATTGAGGTGGTAGAGTCTAATGCGTGGTCGCCGGGAGTGTCGTTTGGTGCACAAAGCGATGCCATTGAGGTCTGCGGAGCGAGTCTCAGCGGTTATAGAGTCTGCTATAGGGCGACAAAGACCGATATGTCCAGCAAGCGGGCAAGACAGACGCCCCGGCCCGTCGTCACAAAGGGCACGACACCCCACGGCGACACCCTTTGTACACGCGCTCATTTCACACCAAACTCGACCCCAAACTCATTTTTGCGGTCAAATCTTGGCTATAAAAAAGTAGGTCTTCACTTAGGAAAAATGACACTTCGTATTCATTACTCTGAGGTTCACGTCGTCACCCGAACTGGCGGGAAATTGGAGAAAATGGGACACGGGAGATCCCATTACCGTTATGGCGGTGCAGATTTTTGTATGAAGTAGAAATGTGATGGTGAAAGTAGTGCTATAGGGAAGAGGCATCGCTGGTCCTGCGTTCACTGGCTATAATCGGTTTTTTTTTTTGGTTTTTTTTTTTGCTCATGTACTCAATCAAGTTGACTCTTTTGTCTTGTTGTTGTTGCTTTTTTTTTTGTCTGTATGCCTCCGGACGATAATAAAATCCTTATTGTTATTTTTATTCTAAAGGAACCAGGTGATTGAGGGAGAGTTTCTACAGTACTTTCCCTGAAGAAGTATATATATATGATGGGGTGTATAGTTAATACTCCTATAAATATATACTCCTATTATAAGCTCCTATTATAGTCATACTCTTATAATACCTGCAGGAAGGTGTCAAATAATTACCTGTACTAATTAATACGGTGATTCTTATGTGTGTGTCTGCGTGTGTGTGATGTGATTAGGAGCTAAGACAAAAAAAATTACAAACATCTGTACCAAAATAAACCCAAGTAAAAAAAAAATCTAATACAAGGTTATAAGCCAACGATTAATTTCCCTGTATCAGAAAGTCGGTCAGGCCGCCATCTGACTCTTCCATTACCCCGGCGGCGAGGCGAGGCACGAGGCCGCGTCTGTAGGAGGTGACCTGAAGGCTTTATCCTCCGGTAATACCCCGTAGCAGCGTGACGGAATTAAATCTATGGCCGGGGTGCGTGCGGGGTAAGGGAAGGAGGCAAGGAGGCAAGGAGTGAAGGCAGGAGAAGGAGGGATAGGAGGGCCATGGGAGAGGCAAGGAATGAAGGCAGGAGAATGAGGGATAGGAGGGCCATGGGAGAGGCACGGAATGAAGGCAGGAGAAGGAGGGATAGGAGGGCCATGGGAGAGGCAAGGAGGCAAGAAATGAAGGCAGGAGAAGGAGAACCAAGGGAAGGAGGCAAGGAATGAAGGCAGGCTAGGAGAAGGAAAGTTAAGGGAGATAGGAAGGAGGCAAGGAATGAAGGCAGGCTAGGAGAAGGAGGGATAGGTAAAGAAGGAAGGATGCAAGGAATGAAGGCAGACTAGGAGAAGGAGGAGAAGGAGGGCCAAGAGAGAGAGGCAAGGAGGCTAGGAGAAGGAGGGATAGGAGGACCAAGGGAGAGAGGCAAGGAGGCAAGAGGGCAAGAAATGAAGGCAGGCGCAGGAGAAGGAGGAACAGGAGGGCTAAGGAAGAGAGGCAAAGAGGGTTGATGGATGGTTAAGAAGGATGGGTGAAGGAAGAAATGCAGGTTTGTTCCAGGGAGGTATAGGCTTAGGTATGTAGAGGAAGGTATGGCGTGAGGTGAGGGAGAAGTGATGCCTTAAAAGGAAAAATATTACCTTTTTTAGAGTTATTACGTTACGAGGAGGACGTCAAAACAAAGAGAGAGTGTGAAGAAAAAGCTGAAAAGGAGGTAAAAGAAGGCCATGTTTAGTTAGATTCGTGCAATTATTATATGGGTGTTAAATGTATGAAGAGAAAAAAGATTAGAAATTGGTGCACATAGTCTCAAGCAAACTTTAAATATAGATATGAATTACGTAAGGGTAGAAGGAGGAGGAGGAGGAGGAATTAATAAAAATAGACGAAAGGAGAGGAAGCATGTGAAACAGAAGAGAAGGGGAGAGAGAATATAGAGAATGCAAGAAGAAAAAGAGGAAAATATGACAATAAACGTGAAGTGAAAAAAGGAACAGAAGGGAATAATGACAAAAATACTAAAACACGAGAACAATTCTAAGGCCAAAGAACGAAAGAGAGTTAGAGAGAGAGGAGAGGGAGGGGAGAGAGAGAGAGGAGAGGAGAGAGAGAGAGAGAGAGAGAGAGAGAGAGGAGAGAGAGAGAGAGAGAGAGAGAGAGAGAGAGAGAGAGAGAGGAGGAGAGAGAGAGAGAGCGAGAGAGAAGAGACAGAGGAAGAGACAGAGACAGAGACAGAGAAGAGAGAGAGAGAGAGAGAGAGAGAGAGAGAGAGAGGAGAGAGGAGAGAGAGAGAGAGAGAGAGAAAAAAAAAAAGAAAGCAAGACAAACGCAAAGAAAATGTAAATAGGACAAAAAAACGAGGAAGAAGCAGAAAGATAACCAGCACAACAAAATTACAAAGGGAAACAAAGCGAAAGAGAAGTAGAGAGAATCAGTAACTAGAGACACCGGAGCAAGGGCACCAAGACCAGGAGCTATAATTACCGTGCGGGCAGGTGCGTGGAATAAGAGGAAAGAGGCAGGGGGAAGAGAACGGAGGTCAGGGTGAAAGAGATGACTAGAAACACGGAAAGAGAACAGTGAGAGAGGATGAGAGAGAGGAGAGGAGAGAGAGGAGAAAAAAACAAGAAACAAAGCAAGAAAATGACAAAAAGTAGAAAGAAATAAGTCACAAACACATTCAGGGAACAAAGCGAAAGAGAAGGTAGTAGTACAGATCCTATAGTAGCACCTCGGAGCAGGCCATCTCCTTAACCACCATTGGGCTCCATTAATTACCGTGCGGGCAGGTGCTGTGGTAATTAACCCTGATGGAAAGAGGCTATTTGGGGTGAAGTAACGGCAGGTCAGGGTGAAAATGGCTGACTACCTGCCAAACCATCGGAAATTGAGAACCAGTGATAGGAAGGTAAGGGAAGGGGGGGGGAAGAGAGAGAGAGAGAGAGAGAGAGGAGATGAGAGAGGAGAGAGGAGGGAGAGAGAGAGGAGAGAGGAGAAGAGAGGAGAGAGAGAGAGGGAGAGGAGAGGAGAGAGAGATGGGGAGAGAGAGAGAGAGAGAAGAGGAAGAGAGGGAGAGAGGACAGGCAGGGAGAAAGGGAGGGGGGAGGTAGGTAGGCAGGCAGGCAGGCAGGGAGGCAGGCAGGCAGGGAGGCAGGCAGGCAGGGAGGCAGGCAGGGAGGCAGGCAGGCAGGGAGAGAGGCAGGCAGGAAGACAGGGAGAGAGGCAGGCAGGTAAAGAGGAAAGGAGAGAGACAGGCATGGAGGCAGGCAGGGAGGCAGGCAGGCAGGGAGGCAGGCAGGCGGGAGAGGCAGGCAGGCAGGGGAAAAGAGGAGAGAGAGAGAGAGAGAGAGGAGGAGGAGAGAGAGAGAGAGAGAGAGAGAGAGGAGAGAGAGAGAGAGAGAAGAGAGAGGAGGAGAGAGAGAGAGAGAGAGAAGCAAAAGACAGCTCCTCATTCTTCGAGGAGCATCGCAGACTAATTAATTTTACTTCTTATCTACTTAGCTTTTTCTATTAATTATTTTTTAGACGGTCGGTTTGTTTTTGAGGTGAATGGATCATCGTATGTAGTACAAGGTAATTTGAGTTCTTCAGGTATACTAGATGTTAATTAATGAAAAGTGAGTGTGTTCAGTTCAATCAGAAATGCAATAGTATCCACCAAAGTCTGTAAAATTGTCTGTGAAATACGATATCCCTTAATAAAAAAAAAACCATCGAAATAATTAAGGCACTTCCACAAACAATACAATTACAAATATAACCAGAAAAAAACTGCAAAAATCATACAAGAAGTCAATTATTCACAAACACAGCTAAAAAGTAGAACATTACTCCGTCCAATGTGTCAGCCATTACCACCACACCACCACCACCCCCACCACTACCACCACCCCCCACCACCACCACCCCCACCACCACCACCCCCACCACCACCCCCACCACCACCACCCCCACCACCCCCACTACCACCACCCCCACCACCCCCACCACCACCACCACCACCACCACCACATCCACACCACCACCACCACCACCACTCACCACCACCACCACCCCCACCACTCACCACCACTACCACCCCCACCATCCCCAACCACCCACCACCACTACCACCACCCACCACCACCACCACTACCACTACCACTACCACTACCACCCACTCACACCACCCCCACCACCCCCACCACCACCACCACCATCACCACCACCACCACTACCACCACCACCACCAGGTCCTCAGGTACCCAATGGTCATCCTGAGAGTGTGTTATTAACCTGACTAAGCTCGGACACGTCGGTAAAGGCCGGAAAGCGAAGGTCATGTCAATAATTCACTCCCATTACGCCCAGCATGACGCGTTCCATACTGGGATTTGGTAAACATTTCATTAAGGACTTAGAAATATAAGAAAGAAAATGCGAATAAAGAATAATAATAAAGAACTAAAAGAATAAGTAATAAGAAGAGTTATTAATACTGATAATAATTATGTTTTATTTGTGATTCTAGTGTGATGATTAAATGGCTATTATCCCCTTTTTTCTCTCTCTCTCTCTCTCTCTCTCTCTCTCTCTTCTCTCTCTCTCCTCTCTCTCTCCTCCTCTCTCTCTCCTCTCTCTCTCTCTCTCTCTCCTCTCTCTCTCTTCTCTCTCTCTTCTTCTCTCTCTCTCTCTCTCTCTCTCTCTCTCTCTCTCTCTCCTGCTTTCTTTATCTTTTTTTTTATTTTCGTCGATTTATATTGGTAAACATTTCATTAAAGACTAAAAAAATGATTTACTGAAGAGAATTATGCTTTATTTGTGATTCAGTTTGATGAGTATTGTCAATTATACCTTTTTTATCTCTCTTCTCTTATATATTTTTTTTCTTTCATTTTCGTCACCTTATTCTCATTGTACTCAACACTTTTTTCTTTTCAATTCCTTTTCACTTCTTTCATTTTTCATTCACATTTCATTCTTTCTTTCATTTACTGTTTCAATTCTCTTTTCATTCTTTCCATAATTTTCTTTTTTCAATTCTCTTATCGTTCTTTCTTTCAGTTTCTTTCAATTCTCTACATTTTCGTTTTTGAGTTTCCATTAATTAAGACTATTTCGCTCGTCGTTAAATTAAAAGAAAATTCTAGTTCATTCAATGGCCTTCAATGGATGCGTATTGACATATTTCCTTAGTGTATTTTCCACCTATCTTCCTTCCCTTCTTCCTTCGCCTTCTTTTCCTCCCGCCTTCCATTCCTGCCTCCTCACTTTCCCTCCCTCCTTCCTTCCCTCCCTCCCTCGAGCGGCATTGACATCCATTGTTTGTCATGGATCCAGATGTCACTTTCCTCAGACCAAGTGTCACTCTTCACCGACTACTCCTCCTTCTTTCCTCTCTTTTTTCCTCCATTTACCATTGCTCTCCTTTCCTCCCTCCCTCCCTCCCTCCCTCCCTCCCCTCCCTTCCTTCTTCCCTCCTTCCCTCACTCCCATTTTTTTTTTTACCTTTCAATTTTTTTTTTTTTACCTTTCAATTTTTTCTCTCTCTTTCTCTCACCCAGGGCTCGGATGGTAGACTCTGGAGGTTCCCTTGAGGGCTGTGATGGTTGGCCCTCGTCCGTGGTGGCGCTGGCAAGATTTTTATAGTGACGCCTGTGATTAGAGGCTCATGCCGCCCCCCTGTGTCCTCCAATGCATTCGAAATCGAAGGTAGATTTGATGGGCAGGGCATGTGGGTGTTCTTAGGCCACTCGGTGCAGAAAGGTTTTGGTTTTCGTTGGGGATCTAACTCGGGTCACCGAGAACGCCAGTCGGAGACGCTAACCACTCTGCTACCACCTCCCCCAAATTTAATAAAAAGGAACATGAGTCAAAATAGGGTGACGCATTGTAGTCATCAGAAAACTGACGCCAGAGTCGTGATCAGCAGGACACAAAGTCGCTAGGGAACAATTTTCAGGAAAATCTGAGATGTGAAACTTTTCACCAACATCTGCAGGGCCCTTGGCATTTTCCTAAATTTTGATGAAAAATAATATTCTATTAAATAACTCAAAAATTATGCGCACGCAAAAATAGTACAGAATAGTAAAGATTGAGCAGGCAAAGGCCTTTCATGCAAGCTGTAGTGACATCATTTTGGATAGTAAGTAATTGATAAAAAAAAAAAAAATTCTCACAAAACATCATTTTTCTCGAAAAATATAACAGTTAATGGAATACTGATTACAACGGCAAAAAAGTGTTCGCCAACAATCTCGGACATATTTTTGCCGCCCTCTGGCCGAAAAACTATTTCGGTCACAGAAACGCGAAAATTCTCCAAAATAAAAAAAAATTGTCATTCAATTTGCGAATTAAAGAATATATTCAAGATCTCTCTCTCTCTCTCTCTCTCTCTCTCTCTCTCTCTCTCTCTCTCTCTCTCCCCTCTCTCTCTTCTCTCTCTCTCTCTCTTTTCTCTCTCTCTCTCTCTCTCTCCCCTCCTCTCCCCCTCTCTCTCTCTCTCTCTCTATCTCTCCTCTCTCTTCTCTCTCTCAATATCTCTAATCCTACATGCTTTTTTTCCCCCTAATACTTATCACATTTTACACTCCTTTCTTCCTTCTCCACCTCCTCTACTTTCTCTTCCTCATTCCCTTCCTCTCCCCTTCCCCCCTCCCCCCCTCCCCCTCCTTTCCCCTCCCCCCTACCCTTTCCCTTCCCCCTTCTTTCTTCCTTCTCCACTTCCTTCACTTTTTCTCCCTCATTCCCCATCAAGTCCGTCCCCCCTCCCTCCCCCCCCCCCCACCCCCATCCCCTCACGCGCCCGTCGCACATACACTAATTACCAGACGACAAAAGAGACAGATTCCTTTCCACCCCTTGACCCGGACCCGCCCCATTTGGTCATTGCCGTTAAAAGGAAGGAAATCAAGTGAATTTCCTCCTTAAACTCGCCGGTCAATGGAAGGCCCGTAAAAATGTAAGTCAAATTAAAATGTCTGGAAAAAAAGTGAGGAATTCGAGGTGAGGTTTTTAAATATTTTTCCTGCTTTTCTAAATTTCATGTTTTTAAATTGTTTTTTTTTTAGTACTATTGCTATCAAGAAAATGAAAGTACTATTTTTTGTATTATCCCCACCACCACTACTACTACTGCTACTACTATTACTACTACTACTATTACTACTACTACTCCTACTCCTACTACTACTCCTACTACTATTACTACCACTACTTACTACCATCTTACTACTATTACTACTACTAATTCAACTAATATTGATACTAATACTACAACTATTGAAAATTTAGAAATTGACAGCAGAAATAATGAAAATAATAATGACAATAATAATACAAATAAAATAATAATAATAATAATAAAAATAATAATAATAACATCAATAATATAAGGCTATAATACAACCAAAAGCTAAAAATTTAATTGGAGAGAAAACCATAAGGAAAAAGGAAGGAGAGAGGGATCTTTGGGGTAAATGGAGAGGTAAGAAGGAAAGGAGGGAGGGAGGGAGGTAAGGAGGGAAGGAGGGAGAGAAAGGGAGGGAGTGAGGAGGGAGGGAGGGAGGGAGGGAAGTACGGAGAGAAGGAAGGAGGGAAGTAAGAAGGGGGGGAGAAGGGAGGGAAGGAGGGAGGAAGGAGGGGGGGAAGGAGAGAGGGGAAAGGGGGGAAAAGGGGTAGGGAGGGAGGAGGGAGTTTGGTAGGGAGGGAGGTAGGGAGGGAGGGAAGGAGGGAGGGAGGGAGGGAGGGAGGGAGGAGGGAGGGAGAGAGGAAAGGAGGGAGGAAGGTAGGGGAGTGATGGAAGGAGGTAGGGAGGGAGGGAAGGAAGGAGAGGAGGGAGGGAGGGAGGGAGGAGTGGAGGGAGGGGGGGAGGGAGGGAGGGAGGGAGGGGAGGAAGGGAGGGAGGGAAGGAGGATGGCTGTAGGAACATGTCATTATCATTTTTACACTGGTAGAGGCAGCTTGTGACCAGGTATTGAGGGAGTTATTCAAGGGTCACCAGGTAAGGCACGCAAGGAGGAGGAGGAGGAGGAGGAGGAGGAGGAGGAGGAGGAGGAGGAGGAAAAGACGAAATTAAGAGAAGTAGAAAAAGAGGAGGAGGAGGAGAAAATAATCATGAGAAACATTATTAACACATCATCAAGAAAGAACAAGAAGTAAAAATGAGAACAAGAGAATAATGATAATAATGATAACAGTAAAGATGATGATGATGATTCACCTCAACCACCATCGCCACCATCATCTCCATCATCATCACCACCATCACTATCGCTATCACTATCACTACCATCATCACTACAACCACAAGCACTATCGCCATCACCGCCACCACCACCATCACCACCACAACCACCATCACTACCATCGCCACAACCGCTACCACCATCATCACCACCACAACCACCACAGCAACCACCATCACCACCACACGCCACACACACACACACACACCACACACACACACACACACACACCACACAACCCACACACCACACACACACACACAACACACACCACACACACACATCACACACGCGCACAGAAAGAGAGAGAGAGAAAGAGAGAGAGAGAATCATGAAATACCAAAACAACATTGATGAATGGGAAGAAGTAAAAAAAAGAACCAAAAAATGCAGTCGAAATAAAAACAGGAATGTCAAAAATCATAAAAAAAAGAAAAATGTACAGCAGAAAAAAATGAATAAGAGAGAGAGAAGAAGTAGAAAGAGAGAGAGAGAGAGAGAAAAGAGAAGGAGAGAGAGAGAGAGAGAAGAGAGAGAGATGACGAGAAGAGAGGAACGAAAAAAGAGAGAGAAGAAAAGACAGAGAGACGAAAGAGAGAAGAAGAGAGAGAGAGAGAGAGACGAGGAGAGAGAGAGAGAGAGAGAGGAGAGAGAGGGAAGAGAGAGAGAGAGAGAGAGAGAGGAGAGCTGACGTGGAGGAAGTGGCGTGTGAGTAAGGAAGAAAGAGCAAGGCAAGGAGGACAAAGAGAGAGAAAAATCGACATGACTGTAAAATGAATGACGCAAAAAATGAGAAAAAATTGACAGTATGGTGTAAATAGGGGGAGTTGATGGCTCGTGGGGGGGGGGGGGAGGGGGGGGGCGGAGGGGGGGGTGTTAAGGGTGTCAGGTAGACCTCATGGGGGGAAGAGGAGGGAGGAGGAGGGAGGGAGGAGGGAGGGAGGGAGGGGAGGGAGGAGGGGTGAGGGAGGGAGGGAGGGAGAGGAGGAGGGAGGAGGGGAGGGAGGGAGGGAGGGAAGGAGGGAGGGAGAGAAGGTAAAGGAAGGCGAGGGAAGGAAAGATGTGGTAACAAGAGAGAAGGAAAAAAGTGATTGAGGAATGAAAGAAAAAATTAGGGAAATGGATGACGAAGTGGAATGAATGTGGAGTGGAAGTGGATGAAAGTGGAGTGGAAGTGGAAGTGGATGAATGAAGAGGAATATGTGAGGAGGAGAAGAAGAAGAGGCAGAAGAAGAAGAAAAGAAGGAGGAATAAGAAGAAGGAAGAAAGAATGGAAAATGAAGAACAGAAGAAAAGAAGAAAATAAGACGAATAAGAAGACGACGAGGAAGAAGTAGAAGACGAAGAAGAAGAAGCAAAAAGGGAAACGAAGAAAATAAAGAAGACAACAAGAAGGTATACCGAAGAATAAGAATGAAAAAGAGTAGATTGTAGAAGTAGAAGTAGGAAGCGTAGAAGACATAAGATGTAATCGAGGAGAAAGGGAAGGAGAAGGAGAAGGAAGAGAGACAGAGGATGGAGAATTGGAGATGAGAAGGGGAAGAAGGGGAAGGAGGAGGAGGTACAGAGGATGAAGAAGAGAGGGCTAAGAAGTAATCAGAGGAAGAAGAGAAGAAGATGGAGGAACACAGGATGAAGAAGAGAGGCCTAAGAAGTAATCAGAGGAAGAAGAGAAGAAGATGGAGGAACACAGGATGAAGAAGAGAGGGCTAAGAAGTAATCAGAGGAAGAAGAGAAGAAGAAGAGAAGACTAAGAAGTAATCAAAGGGAAAGGAGGAGGGAGTGGGACAGAGGAGGAGGGAGATAGAGGCTGTGTCTTTGGTTCCGCATCCCCAAGACCCGCCCACTTACCCTTCATCCTCACACCTTGTCATTACCCCCATCAGGTAACCCACAGGTAGGCTGCCCCCTCGCCCGCCGTCACTCCTTACTTACGAGGTCTTTACTAGGGTTTATGGAACTGTCGCCGATGGGAATTCTCGCCGAAACACCAACCGCTAACTCTCGCCGACGTGCAAATTTTAACCTAACCTGGACAGTGGCCCCTAACTTAACCTAACTGATCAAGCTACTGTTCGTATTTCATCCCTGAATGCAGAAACACGGGTAAAAACTGATTAAATGTATATATTGGGTCCTGTAATATCAATAATTGGAACACTCGATGACGGCGGCGAGATTTCCAATCGGCGACAGTTCCAGGTACCTTTACGAGCACTCATAAGTGTGTTGTGTGTGTGTGTGTGTGTGTGTGTGTGTGTGTGTGTGTGTGTGTTTTGTGCTGTGTAGCGTGTGTGTGGTGTGCGTGTGTATGTGTAGTGTCTGTGGTGTGTATGGTGTGTGTGTGTGTCTGCGTGGTGGGCGTGGTGTTCTTTGTGGTGTGATGTGGGTGTCTGCGTGTGTGTGTCGTGTGTGAGTGTGGTGTGATGTAGTGGTGGTTGTGGGTGTGTGTTAGCTGTGTGGAGTTGTGGGTTTGGGATGTGGGTCGGAAGTGGTGGGTATGTGTGTGTGTGTGTGTGTGTGTGTGTGTGTGTGTGTGTGTATTTGTGTGTGTGTGTGTGGGTGGGTGTGTTGCGTGTGTGTGTGTGTGTGTGTGTGTGTGTGTGTGTGTGTGGTGTGTGTGTGTGTGTGTGTGTGTGTGTGTGTGTGTGTGTATGTATGTGTGTTCATCTAGTTGTATTTTATAGGGCCGGAATTACACTCGTATGGCCCCGTCTCTATATCTATATTTTGTCATTCATCCTTAGTGCTTAGTGTTGGCTGAAAAGCTGGTAATGTGTGTGTGTGTATGTCAGGGTGTGTGTGTGTGTGGAGGGGGGGGGGGGGAAGGGGGGGTTTAATACCTATATACACCTTCCGAGTTAAATAATAACAACACTAGATTTAGATTATGTCATTAGGTAGATTAGGTTATTATAGATAAAATTTTACGTGGCACGGGTAAAATCTAGTAGTAAAATCTACGGGGTTATTTTTAGTTTTCAAGGAACTATTTAGGATCAAAATTACCACAAATGCCATAAAACAAAATCGTATTCATTATTTTACCTCCAGATTTTACTTCAAACAAAATAAATAGATAATATAAATCACCAAATAAAAAGGTCACTAAAAATAATAAGCGGTGAATGAAAATAAATCACTGTAACCTTCCTCTATTTACGTATCCTAAGAATTAAAGTTTTTCATTCTGCTTATACATAACACGGAGACCCAACGAGATTATTCATATGTATACTACACTTATACATTACGTCACTCCAGTACACACACACGCACATACACACACGTTATGTAAGTACGTACACACCGACCCACACAACACAACATTCCTGAACCAGATTACAATTACCTTCCCATAACGAATAATTATTGACGCAGTTCTCTAATTACCAGACATGTTATTAACGATTTCCACCGAAGAGCTTCCAGATTACTGCAGACGACGAGGAGACTGGAGGGAGAGGAGGAGAGAGAAGGGTCAGGGAGGGAAACCAAGAGAGAGAGAGAGAGGAGAGAGATGAGAGGAGAGGAGAGAGAGAGAGGAGAGAGAGAGAGAGAGAGAGAGAGAGAGAGAGAGAGAGAGAGGAAGAGAGAGGAGAGAGAGAGAGAGAGGAGAGAGAGAGAGAGAGAGAGAGAGAGAGAGAGAAAAGAGAGAGGAGGAGAGAGAGAGAGAGAGAGAGAGAGAGAGAGAGAGAGAGAGAAGAGATACAGAGGACACAAGCCTTTCTAATATACTATTCCATACCTAACCTAACCTAGCCTAACCTAACCTAACCAAGAGAGAGAGAAAGTAAAAAGAGAGTGAAAGAGAGAGGAGAGAGTGAAGAGAGGAGGAGAGAGAGAGAGAGAAGAGAGAGAGAGAGGAGGAAGAGAGAGAGAGAGAGAGAGAGAGGAGAGAGAGGAGGAGGAGAGAGAGAGAGAGAGAGAGAGAGAGAGAGAGAGATGAACTTCCACACAGGACACTAAGCCTTTCTAATAATTATACTATCCTATACCTAACCTAACCTAACCAAGAGAGAGAGAGAGAGTGAAAGAGAGACAGACAGAAAGAAAGAGAGTGAGAGAGAGACAGAGAGAGAGAGAAAGTAACATGAACTTCCACACAGGACACTAAGCCCTTCCTTGAAACGAACATATCATCGAGTGTCAAGCTTATAGGTTACAACACCAAATTCCAACACAAAACCCGAGTCTGTATTTCCTCCCATCAGACTAAAGATGCAGTGATGGCGACGCTGAGACCTCAATACAACACACCACACAAACCTGTCCTATAACAGCTTCTGCTTACCCTCTAATTCTGACCGGGGGGGCGTGGCAGGGCAGGGAGGTCTTGGGGGGCAGGGGTAGGGAAACGGGAGGCAGGGGGGCGTGGCATCACATCTGGTGGGTATAGCAAGACTGTACGCGTGTTTCACCTCAGGGCCTCACAGGTAATTTGCTCAAGAACCCAAGAGGGGACCATATGGCAAAGGTAAAAATGGCCTGGGTTAGGAAATAGACGGATGAAAACAAGCTCTCAGTATACAGGGGAAGGAGGAAGAGGAAGAAACACAGTAGCAGGAGGAACAGATGGAGTCTCTTGGTATTGAGAACGCCCTAGCAGCTACCACCAAGGGAGCCCCGAGGATGGTAAGTTAAGGCGTGGTCGAGACTCAACGCCTCCTGCCCGCCTGACGCCCGGGATCCCAAGACGAATTCACCGTCGCCACTACTCTTCGTCGCGGGAAAAAGGGAAATAGAGGTTGTTTGAACATGGATAGATGAACTGAACCAAAGACTAAATGGATCCTTTATTTCACTAGTGTCTTCAGTGACGTTCTTTATACTATACTCAGTTCTTCTTTCATTCTCCTACCTGCATTTTTTCCTATCCATCCTAGAGTCTCTTTCCTGCCCGTAATCACCCGGTAACAAAAGAGTCGTGCATTATTTTGACTGAACCCATGAATTATATGTGTGGTTTATATTACCAGTTTTTCCGTCAAGGGGTATTTCGCCACTATGCGCTTCCGTCGCGGGAAAAAAGGGAAATCGGGTTTGAATCAGGTTTTACAAGTTTAGAGTTTATTAAAGAAATGGATGGGGGGGGATAACGTAAAAGGGGGTGTACGATTATAAAAAGAATACAGAAACACAGAAAAAGGGAAATCGGGTTTGAATCGGGTTTGACAAGTTTAGAGTTTATTAAAGGAAAGGATGGGGGGGAGATAACGTAAAAAGGGGTGTACATTATAAAAAGAATAGAAACACAGAATAAGGTTGAAAATGGAGGTTGTTTGAGCATGGATGTAAATAGATTGATGATTGAACCCATGAATGATTGTGTTTAAGAGAGAGCCCGTTTGTGTGTTAAGAGAGAGAGGTGTTGATTTAGATAACAGCAATAAGCATGATGATGATGATAGTGGTGGTCATGGTGGGGATAAAAATAAGGGTATGAATGTTTTTTACATGGATGTAAATAGAATGCAAACAGAATAATTGAAATGGAGGTTGTTGAGCCATGATGATAATATGAATAGAACCATAATGATTGTGTATGTATAATGAGAGTGTGATTTAGATAACAGCAATAAGCATGATGATGATGATAGTGGTGGTCATGGTGGTGATAAAAATAAGGAGGTAAATAATGATGATAATGATGATAATAGTAATAATGCCAATAATGATAATAATGATAATAGTAATGCCAATAATAATGAAAAACCAACAATTCGTGTTTATCAGAGGCATTCGTAAATATGTCTGTCTGTGTGTTCGTAGATAGAGTAAAGTATAAAAAGGACACTTAAATATCTGATTAACATTTCATGATAGCAGAATAATTTCGTTATGAAATATATTTAATGTAATAAATTTGTTTTTTTTCTATCAGGTGCAAAATTTCATCATCGAAACCATATGTTATTTTTTTCTCACTGTCAACATTTAGACTATGGATCTCCAGGACGCAGGAAACAATTTGAGGGAAAACAGTCTTATCTGTATGTTTATTCTATGTACTTTGATACCATGTCCCCTAATGTGCCTATACTATGTTCTTGTTTTTGTTTTTGCTCTAGTACTTAAGTTAACTCCTTGGCTTGTTCTTGTTGCTTTGTTTGTCTGTATGCCTCCGGGCGAGAATAAAATTATTATTATTATTATTATTATTATTATTATTATTATTATTATCTAAGTTAAGGCTGATAAGACCCATATATTTCTTTCTTTCAACCATGAGAGATATAAAGTCGACCACAGCTTGCTTATTGTGAAAAAAAAAAAAAAATTACATTCAAGCAATATTATAATATATATATATATATATATATATATAATATATATATATATATATATAATATATATATATACCTTTTTTTATGGTTAACCGTACACGCAGTACCGACAATCTTCCCAAACGAAAAAAAATCCAGAATAGAAATGTGAAAAAAAAACTTGGTCAACCCTAAAATGCGTCTTTTCACGTCGCCTCCTTGTCGGCGGCGGCCAGATTCCTACAATGTAATGGAGATTTCCTCTGTGTTTCCAGGTGGCCCGCGTCCCTGGCCTCACCTGGCTCCCGGGGCACGTGCGGGAGGCAGAGAGAGAGAGAGAGAGAGAGAGAGAGAGAGAGGAAGAGAGAGAGAGAGAGAGGAGAGAGAGGAGAGAGAGAGAGAGAGAAAAGAGAGAGAGAGAGGGGGAGGAGGAAAGCAGGTAGGCGGAGTAGCCACCATAAAGTACAATGTGTGTATACGTCCATACATACCTCACACATGACCAATCGCTGAACAGAGAGAGAGAGTGAGAGAGAGAGAGAGGAGAGAGAGAGTAGAGAGAGAGAGAGAGTAAAAAAAGAGGGAGAGAGAGAGAAGACGAGAGAAAGAGACAGAGAAGAGAGAGAAACAGAGAAAGAGAGAGAGAGAGAGAGAGAGAGAGAAAAAGAGGAAGATAGGAAGAGAGAGAGAAGAAGGAGAGAGAGAGACGAGAGAAGGAAGGAGAGAGAAGAGAGAGAGAGAGAGAGAGAGAGAGAGAAGAGAGGAGGAAAAAAGAGAGAGAAGAGAGAGACAATGAGAGAAAGAGAAGAAGAGAATAGAAGATGTCGATCATAGAAGAGTACCAATACAGGGGAGACAGAGAAAGCGCACCAGAGAGAAGCGGACAGCGAGAGATGCGGGGAGACGACAAAAAGAAAAAGCAATGAGAGGGGGAAAAGAGAGAGAAATAGGTCTTCCAGCAGAACCCAGACTACATTGTTATTGTAATGTCCAGCGACCCTTTGTTTGGGCCAAAATAGATAGGTAAGTGGCATTCCTCATACAGTGTGGAATGCAAGTGTTCAGTGTCCTCCATAATTCCTCCCTAATATATGACACCACCCATCCACTGTCTCCCTGGACGCGGACAATCGCAGGGGATTAAAAACAGGGGAAGAATTCAAAAAGGACAGAAGACGATAGAAGAGGATAGAATAGAATAGAATAGTGAGGACGCTTCGTGGTGTTTAGAATTCCATCGCTTTTGTGTCGCGTGTCGTGCCCTTCTAAGCCCGACACCAGGAATGCACGACACTTTTGTTACCGGGTGATTATGGGGAAAAAAAAGAGACGGCTGGATAGGAAAAAAATGCAGGTAGGAGAAGTATGTTACTGTATGGATAAAGAAAGGTAGAGTTTTGTAAGGTCATCATAAGGTACTAGAAGAAAAAAAAGGATCTATTTAGTAATTAGCAACGAAGAATAGGGTATTTTTTTGTCTAATAGGGAAAGTACAGAAGACAGAAGTACAAAAGATGGATAAAGAAAGGTAGTCACTAAAAGGCACTAGTGAAAAAACATGATTTATTTAGTAATTAGCCACGAAGAAAAGGATATTTTTGTCTATAAGGGAAATTACGTGTGCAATACAAGTAAAGGAATATATGAAGCGTACATTTTCTGTCTCATATGGATGGTCTATAAGACAAAGTATGAGTAAATTAGCAGTAAATATATAGAAAAAAAGTTAATTTTGGTTCATATGAAAAATGTATCGAGACGGAGTACAATACCAATATATAAAAAAAGTAATGTAACGAACTACAAAAAAAACAGATAAGGACCTAAATAGTAAGTAAAAAAAAAAAAAAAAAGTACATAGGCAATATATACATAAAAAAACTACGATGTAACTAACTAAAAAAAACGATTAAGACATTAAAAGACACTACAAAGACAATATCTTAATAATGAGTACAAAAAAAACGAAAGAATGCAGCGAGTTAACAAGGACAAACCATTATTAGGTACGAATCACCCAGATAATTACCAAATACTATCACGCGCTACCGAAATACCTTGAATAACTAGTACGTACTGGACCTTAACTATGCACCTTCCCCTTCCCCAATTCCCCTACCCCTTCACCCCCTTCACCTCATCACCTCCCTCCCCCTCACTACCACCTTCCCTCCTTCCCCCTCCACCCTCCTTCCCTTCCCTCCTCCCCTTTCCCCCCATCCCCCTTCCACTCTTCACCCCTTCCCCCCTTCCCTCCTTCCCACCTCTTCACTACGCACCTTCCCTCCCTTCCCTTCTCCCATCCCCACCTCTCCCCCTTCCTTCCCTTCCCTCCTTACCCCTTTCACTACGCACCTTCCCTCCCTTCCCTTCTCCTCCCCACTCTCCCTCCTCCTTCCCTTCCTCCTCCCTTCCCTTCACCCCCTCCCTCTTCCCCCTTCCCCTCCTCCCTTACTTCCCTCTCCCCTCCCCCTTCCCCCTTTCCCCCTTCACCCTCCCCCTCCCCCTCCTTTCCCCCTTCCCTCCTCCTACCACACCTTCCCCCCTTTCAACCCCTCTTCCCCCCTCTCACCCCTCCCCCTTCCCTAAGCAGCAGTGTACGGAGTCTCGCCAGGAACTTCAAAATAATAGAAGAAGAATGTAACTCAGCCTCGAGGTATGAAGGAAAAACAGCAAACTTGTAGCATGTCGGTGATTGCGTCTATAAATCTCCATGCAAATAGACGTTTCAGGAACCTTGCGTAACCGAGTAACTTACATAGCCAGCAAAAGTTGAGTATTTACTATTAACCCTTGAGGCACAGAACGTAATTTTCATTGTAATTTGGGTACCATTAGACGATTTTTATGCATGTAAGGAATATTTTATAGCTATGACCTGTTTAATACCCTTGTCTACTAGGTAATTTGGTATATTCAGTTAGTTTTTGTGATGGCTAACTGACGATTTTATGTAGCCAAGGAAAGATCTGGGCGTGAAGGGGTTAAGAATGGATATAAAATTATGTGACTGTTTTTTCTTCCTTCATTTTCTTCCTTTACTCGTGTGCTGTTTATTACACGAAGGATTATTTGTGGGCTAAGTTAAGCGAGCGAACAAAAGGAATAGGGACAATAGAGCGTAAATCCATCCCCCACCACCACACACACACACACACACATACCCATACACACACACACACCCACCCACACACCACACACACACACCTAACTACCCCCCCACCACACACACACAAAAAAGACCCTATTCCCAAAAAATTCATCTATTTCTGCACCCTCCACAACCTCTTCACCCTCCACACACACACATACACACCCACACCCACACCCACACCCACACACACACACACGGGGTCAGGGTCGCGAGCCAGCTTTGTGTCACGCCGGCAGCTGGTGGCTTTGGGGACCTTCATGTAAGAGATAATGAGCGGTGACGGGCGGCTGCGGGGGGTCACGCTTGTCCTCACCTCCCCTCACCCTTCCCTCACCCCATGGAGGTAGTATGGGGTGAGGGGAGAGCCTATACTACCTCCATGGCTCACCCTTCATCCTCACCCAACCTCTCTCTCTCTCTCTCTCTCTCTCTCTCTCTCTCTCTCTCTCTCTCTCTCTCTCTCTCTCTCTCTCTGCCCTCAGTAACCTTAGCGGCCCACAACCATTCATACAACTCCTTTCTCTCTCACACTCCATCCGTCATCCTCTCACTCTGTCTCACTCTGTCTCACTCTTCCACCTTCACTGTCACCTTCACTGTCACCTTCACTGTCATCTTCACTGTCACCTTCACTGTCATCTTCACTGTCACCTTCACTGTCACCTTCACTGTCATCTTCACTGTCACATTCACTGTCATCTTCAGTCTCCTTCACTGTCACCTTCACTGTCACCCTTCACTGTCACCTTCACTGCCACCTTCATTGTCACCTTTACTGTCACCTTTACTGTCACCTTCACTGTCACCTTCACTGTCATCTTCACTGTCACCTTCACTGTCACCTTCACTGTCACCTTCACTGTCACCTTCACTGCCATCTTCACTGTCACCTTCACTGTCACCTTCACTGTCTCCTTCACTGTCACCTTCACTGTCACCTTCACTGTCACCTTCACTGTCATCTTCACTGTCATCTTCACTGTCACCTTCACTGTCACCTTTACTGTCATCTTCACTGTCACCTTCACTGTCACCTTCACTGTCACCTTTACTGTCACCTTTACTGTCACCTTCACTCTCACCTTTACTGTCACCTTTACTGTCACCTTTACTGTCACCTTTACTGTCACCTTTACTGTCACCTTCACTGTCACCTTCACTGTCACCTTTACTGTCACCTTCACTGTCACCTTTACTGTCACCTTTACTGTCACCTTCACTCTCAACTTTACTGTCACCTTTACTGTCACCTTCACTGTCACCTTCACTGTCACCTTTACTGTCACCTTCACTGTCACCTTTACTGTCACCTTCACTGTCACCTTCACTGTCACCTTCACTGTCACTTTACTGTCACCTTCACTGTCACCTTCACTCTCACCTTCAGTCTGTCTCACTCTCATTCATTCCTCCTTTTTTAATATTTTCCATTTCTCTTGTTCTGTAATTTTTTGGTCCCTTCTCCCTATTTAATATTTTCCATTCCTCCCAATTTCTGTATTTTGGTCCCTATTCCCTTATTTATCTATTCCATTCCTCCCAATTTCTGTATTTTGGTCCCTATTCCTTTATTTATCTATTCCATTCCTCCCAATTTCTGTATTTTGGTCCCTATTCCCTTATTCATCTATTCCATTCCTCCCAATGTATGTATATTTTGGTCCCTATTCCCTTATTTATCTATACCATTTCTCCCATTTTCTATAATGTTTTGTCCCTCCTCCAATTTTTTCCTAACGAAACATGAATACCGAAGCAAAATAATGAAAATAAGCGAGTAATAAAAAATAAAACATATACACCGCTCTATAGTATACCTCCCACCCTCACGCCTGCCACCCACACTCTTTTTTTCCTTCCCTACAAGCCAAGTCGTGAGCCACATTTCCATACTAATACCCCGAGTGAGGGACCCGCGGCGACTCCCTGTTGTGTCACGCCGCTGGATCTTTGTTTACATCCGGCAGTGGTAAGGAGCGTCCCTCCAAGACTATAGGAAAGGCCTTCTCTTAGTAAGTACTACATATATACATGACTTCAGGGGCTAAGTACTCAGTAAGGAGACACGGCTGCTTTAATTCTTACGTCTTATTAACTGCCCAGATATAAAACTTACACCCTCAGCCACACACACACACACACACTAATAAAAACAGATCAACAGGCCTTCTCTTAGTACGTTCCCTACATATATACATGACTTCAGGGGGCTAAGGAAACACGGCTGCTTTAAATCTTACGTCTTAATAACTGCCCAGATATAAGACTTAAACCCTTAACAACATCTATAGTA
>JACEEZ010022317.1:617878-620378 GCA_016584305.1 Chionoecetes opilio | reverse complement strand
TGAGGTTAGAAAAGCGACCGGAGGTTGTGACTGGGGTTGTGACTGGGGTTGTGACTGGGGTTGTGAACTGGGGTTGTGACTGGGGTTGTGACTGGGGTTGTGACTGGGGTTGTGACTGGGGTTGTGACTGGGGTTGTGACTGGGTTGTAACTGGGATTGTGACTGGGGTTGTGACTGGGGTTGTGACTGGGGTTGTGACTGGGGTTGTGACTGGGGTTGTGACTGGGGTTGTAACTGGGGTTGTGACTGGGGTTGTGACTGGGGTTGTAACTGGGGTTGTGGCTGGGGTTGTAACTAGGGTTGACTGGGTTTGTGACTGGGGTTGTAACTGGGGTTATGACTGGGGTTGTGACCGGGGTTGTGACTGGGGTTGTGACTGAGGTTCCTGCCCCTTCTTTATATTGTCTGTGTTTTGTCTGTGTTACTCTGAGGTTAGAAAAGCGACCGGGGTTGTGACCGAGATGCCTTTAATTACGAGGGTGATCCAGGGTTGAAAAAAACATGACTAAGGTTAGTAAGGCGACCGGGGTTGTGACTGAGGTTCCTGCCCCTTCTTTATATTGTCTGTGTTTTGTCTGTGTTTTGTCTGTGTGTGTTAGGGATGGGGCGCGACGCTGACTTGACTGCGTTGAAGGGAACGGAACCGTGACTTTAATGCCTCGGGTCACGGCTCGTCTGGCGTTGACACGGCGTGGGTCAGAGGAGGGTGAGGGTAGTGAGGGCATCAACACATTACCTTACAAAATCACTCCCCTACATACATTAGAAATAATAATGGTAATGCTGATAACGATTATGGTGATGAAAATAATAAAAACAATAGTACTAACAATGATGACAATTGTAAAAACAGGTGATGAAGGAGACATGCACGGGCTGGGAAGCGAGTAGTATTATTCTGACATTTCGCCTGACTACAAGTGTCTATATACTTATAGTGTCTCCTTGTTCACCTGTTTTTACACTGTCAGTATTCTACAGTCTCTCTACACAATAATGACAATATTTCACTATCATTTTTATCACTTAAAGTTATTCAAAGTCGCATATTTTCGATTTAATGGCGGCAAATACATAACTCGCAAAAACTGACGCGTTTTCTCCCCGTGAGCAAGATCACCTTGGCTGCGTGAATAGGAATTCCAAGGTCGCTGGATTCCTGTGAGCACCCTGGTCCCTTAGGTGCTTGGGGTGTCTTGGGGTGCGCTTGGGAAAAGTGGTTTTGCTCTGTGTGTGTGTGTGTGTGTGTGTGTGTGTGTGTGTGTGGTATTGAAGGTGATCAATTAGAGATTAAAGTTTTCATTAGAAAGATTAATATGTTTTCGTTGCGGCACCCACATAATACACACCACGCCATTACGACCTGCAATTGCTTCATCTGCTATACAGGCAACAGCACACAGCGCACCACACCACACACACACACAACACACAGCACACACACACACACACACACACACACACACATACTTCTGGGAATTCCGTAGTGTAAGGGTTAGCACGCTCGGCTCACAACCGAGAAGTCCCGGGTTCGATCCCCGGGCGGAGCGAAGACAGACGGGCGATCTTCTTAAAACCCGAGCCCCTGTCCACCCAGCAGTGAATGGGTACCGGGTGTTAGCCGTGAGTTTGTGACCCGTCTCCCGGGGTGGTGGCTTCGGCCAATACTAAAGATGAATGAGAAAAATAAATGTTGATATGGAGACGGGGCCATACGAGCGTTGCTCTGGCCCTGTAAAATACAACTAGATGAATACAACTAGATGAATACACACACACACCCACGCGCAGACACAGACACAGACACAGACACAGACACGACACAGACACAGACACACCTACACACCACCACACACACACACACACACACACACACATACACCACACACACACACAGGCATGCCGCTGCGAGGTAAGGACAACAATTAATGAAGGTTAATGGTTATTCATCACCTGGCGGGCCGGGTAGAGATCTCAGAGGGAGAGCAGAGTCGAAGCCTACTTTTTTTTAACGAGGCAAAAATTCCATTCTATCTTAAGGTCTCATGCTTAAAGTGATGCCTATGTTTACCTGATAATGTGGTTAACTATGATAAAATACAACTGAAATTAAGAAGAAGCGTAGTATTCCCTTCTCCTGGCATATATCCATTCTATCTTAAGGTCTCATGCTTAAAATGATGCCTATGTTTACCTGATAATAGGGTTAACTATGATACAATACAACTGAAATTAAGAAGAAGCGTAGTATTCCCTTCTCCTGGCATCAAATATCAGTCAGTATTCGCAAGTAGTCAGTAAGTAGTAAGTCAGTAAGCAGTCAGTAAGTAGTAGTCAGTAAGTAGTAAGTAAGCAAGTATAGGCAGTAAGCAGCGAAGGGTCAGAATTTTTCACCTTGTTAAAAAAAATAGACTATAGAACCTGACCTTTGATGATCCGCCACCTCACCGCCCGGACAGACGCCGACATACGCAGATACATCAAAGCAAGATAAGAACAA